>JARGCV010000154.1:795000-843822 GCA_034064705.1 Bothrops alternatus | reverse complement strand
TACTAATAATCTTAGATTTTGCTGATCCTAAACACCACTGCAAAAGCTCCCAAATTCTCCCATGTTATGTCCCCAATTCCTCTGCATGTCATTGAAACGTTTCAGGCAAAGACTTACGTGTCCATCCAACGCCCACTTATCGTTCTTGAATTTGTTCGTGAAGATCTCCAGTGGTCCTGTAATTTGGTGTACCTGGAGGAGAAGATGGACATCTTCTCTTTTGTAAATACCTGGAGAGAGAAGATAAGACAGTCTTTTCGTCAAGAAGAAAAAAGCTCTGAGAATTGAGGGGGGGGAGTGTTTCATTGCAGTTTGAGAAGACAAGATCTCAGTGTTCTTGATGCTCTGCGAAGTTAGAGCAGGACTGCATCCAACTTTGGTAAAATTATATTGGAAGCTCATCTGTATTACACGCATTTAGTTGTTTCCAAAGCCTGCAGGTAGTATTAAATTATTCAGCAGAATGAAAATGCAGGGAAGATAGCAAAGGCCTTCAAAGGGTTGTCTCCAGTTGGGAACATGGTTAAAACTGCAGATTAAAAAAAAAATTTAAGTGGGTGAGGCCCAAGATACAAAGATGCTAACCATCTAGAGAGGAATTGTGAAAGCCAGTCTAGGATAAAATTAGAATCATAGGGCTGGAACCCCGCTACTCAAGAAGAAGTTTTTATATCATCCCTGTCAAATAGTTGTCCACTTTATTTTTGAAAACCTCCAGTGATGGAGTGTCCACAACCCCAGGAGGCGAGCCATTCCATTGATTAATTGTTCTCGCTGTCAGGAAATTTCTCCTTACTTCTAGGTTGCTTCTCTCCTTGACAAGCTTCCACCCCTTACTTTGTGTCCTGCCCTCTGGGGCCCTAGAGAATAAGTCAACCTCCTCTTCTTTGTGATAGCCCCTCAGGTACTGGAAGACAGCTATCATGTCCCCCCTAACCCTTCTCTTGGGTAGGCCAGACATACCTGACTCCCTTAATCATTCATCATACAATTTAGCCTCCAGATGCTTTATCATCTTTGTTGCTCTCCTCTACATACTTTCCAGGTCTCAATATCCTTTCTGTATCAATTGAGTTTGGTATATTGTGAAAACTCAAGTGTGAGTCATTGTTTGTGCTATAACAAAACCCATCGTAGTTTCTGGTATACATAGCCCATCACAGTAAACTATACCATAGCTTATTTGTTTGGTGATGGTAGCAGGTTACCCTTCGTTTGTGTTAACCTTAGTATGAAGGCAGTCCCAGAATTTCAGCTGGAGAATTATTATCTAGGAAGTATCCTCAGGATCTTTAATTATTTATTTGCTTTGCACATTAGACAGGTGTTTCAGCTTGATTGTCCAGGCAGACGTGGGTGAAGATAGCAAACTAAATAAATAAATTATATTGGCAGTATTATTATGTTGTGCAGATAAGGCTGGATGGACATCATTTTCCCTTCTATGTTTAATGGGGTAGACATCCAGGTGGCACCATCTCCCTTTCTCCCACCAGGAATGCAGAAAAACCCCAATTGGCTGCCTTACCAGAGACTTGCAGCTCCACACCACTGTGGTCCATCAGAGTGGCGTTTACTTTACTGGTGACTGGATCAAAGCTGGTGACAGAAAGCATGGCTGGCTGCTTTTTGCCCATGTATTCATAGGAGCCTTTCCAGAAGGAATTTTTGGCAAAGACATCAGCAGGAACTAGAAATAACCCAAGGCAGAGCAAGACAAGGAGGAGACAGGCTCACTGTCATGGTTCCGACAGATGAAGCTCTTCAAAGAACTTCGAGACATTGTTTAGCTTAAAGAATCTTTATTCAAGCTGCATAGCATGGTCGAAGCCAAAACCTGGATTCCCCTCCCCTGAGCACATAGTATCAAAGCACTATTCCCCCCTCCAATTAACAGTCATAAATCACATTCTCCAGTTAGTTTGAAATGCAGGCTTTCCCTCCTGTTTTCTAACCCACCAATTCTTATCATCTCTTATTTCAAAAGCTCTGAATTCACACACTAGTACAATATTGTTATGTCTAATTAACTCCCACCACATTCCTCCTCCTCCCCCAGCATCATCTAATTCTGAGAGTAAAGCATAAGAAAGAAAAAGGCTGCATCTTCATATGTTGTCAAAGCAAGAACCTCCAATGTTAGCAGCGTTGACAACCACTGTGGTTTAGAACTGTGTTTCTCCACCGTGGTAATTTTAAGATGAGTGGACTTCAACTCCCAGAATGCCACAGAATTCTTATTTGTTCAATGCTTTTTATGATCAAGCTTTGTTACTTCAAAACAATCAAAAGAAATGCCATTAATTAAGAGTCTCATCCATTTTTAAAAAATAAAAATCCATTAAAAATAATGAATGGTTTGAGTTTTTAATCATTCAATAAAATTGACAGTGTGTTCATATATTTACAGACCTTGAAACCCCGGCAATTTGCTATGCTGTTTTATTTTTAATGTATTTTTTATGTATTTGGTAGTTAGGAAAAAGAGGTACCTGAAACTTTTGGAAGGTGCTGGTCCTTTGCAGCCCCCATAGGCCGTCTGCTGGGTCGGACATCCGCTTAAAAGTAGGATCAAAGCAAGAGTTTATACCTTAATAAGGTGACATAAACATCTTTAATAACAGATGAATATAAAATATCTGGCCACAATGATCACTTACTCTCTTCAACTTGGTTCTGAGTTAATTCACTTTCTGGAAGAATACATGGAACTATGAATTAATTGAATGACTTCATTTTTGAAAAATAAGCTAATCAAGCTAGAATATTGTGTGGATGCAACCATTACCTTTGGAACTGCCTCCATTTTAAATTATTTCTTAACCCTTTGCTATTTTTATAAATAACTCAAGGCAGTGAGCATACCTTCGAGCACCTAGGCTGAATACATACGGAGCCTGGCCGTCTTTTGTGCCTTAAGTGAGACCAGAACTCGGAGTCTCCTGATTTCTGTCATGATGCCTTTACCACTAGATCAAACTTGCTAATATTTAATTCAACATAGTTAAGCACGTTCGTCAGAAAAAAATGTTCCTGGACTGATTTGTTTGCTTCTACAGACCAAAAAGACTCTCTTCCTACAGCGTCTATAATTATGAATGATGTGGGAGAAAAGAGAAGAGGGAACCCCCCACTTTTTCCTTTTCAATATTTGAACTGGTGAAATTCAAAAATTTTAGATTTCATAATGTGGGGAAAAAAGAATACCTTTGTTTGCTTAAGCTGTAAGGTATGCTAGTGGCAATTTGATGTAAAGGCTTAGAGGAAGACTTATGTTAAGAATCTTGGAGAACTCTTGTCTTGACGTTCTGGCTCCCACTGGGGGAAACATGGTGAGCCAAATGGGCTCTGGGGTCTGATCTAACAAGGCAGTTTTTAATCCTCTTTCTCTGGGGAACAGGGGCAGAAACAGAGTGATTTGTCCATGAAACCCATGGCTGAAATGCAGCCGATGGATTTCAAGTGGAAAGGATAAGATGTTTACTAGACCTAGAGCTGTCTTTTGCTTACCCAGGCAAATGGGAGGCTTCCCTGTCCAGCTACCATCAGCCTTACAAGTCCGATGCTCTGATCCTCCGGTGAGATAAAAGCCACTCTGGCATGAATAGATCAAGGTGTATCCCAGCGAAGGCAGGTCCAGAGCGCCCACGTTGGCATGGGCTGGGGTGTCTGGTTCTTTGCAGTTGTGTGCTGTAAAGACATAGAAGAAAGCACCTCATGCAACCACCATTACCAGGCCTAAGAAAGGGCAGAAGAGAGCTTTCCAAACCTGGTATTTTCCAGATCTGTTTGGACTACATCCCGCAGAATTCCCAGCAGATTGCTGGTGTTATTTGGAAATGTCAGGCATTTCACCCAAAGAGCGCCAGGTTGGGAAAGGCTGCTGGTTGGGTGAAGATTGAAGCCTGTCTACAGCCAAGAGCTGGCCTGGTTCAAAAGGAGGCATTTTCTGAATGCCTGCTTTCTGGAATTTGTCTGTGTAGGCTGCTTTGCATTTTCTCATTTCCACATTATCTATCCAGGCCGCAAAAATTAAGATCTGGCCCTGGGCATATACTGCACGCCTGGATTTTAGCACAGAGCAGTACTCAACCTCAGCCACTTGAAAATGTATGGCCTACAACTTGCAGAATACCCCAGTTGCCATGGCAGCTGGGGGATCCTGGGAAGTGAAGTCCACCCATCTTCAAGCAGCCAAGGTTGAGATTCAGTGGCATCAACTGTTTTGCCAGCACCAAGGAAGCTAAGACTTACGGATGCAGTTTGGCTGAATTCCACTCCATGTCAGATTTGGAAGGCAAGTTCTGGTGGTGGACCCTTGCAGCAAATATCCTTTATGACACTTGAAGAAGATGACACTTCCAACCTATTGCAATGGGAAAGCATGCAAAGTTAGAGTGTTGTGTCAGTATAATCACTCGTCTAGTTAAAGCAACTTATCTAATTAAAGATGGAGCCCTTGGAACCTCACCAGGATACTTGCGGGACCGTCTCCTGCCTCATGAATTCCAGCGACCGGTTAGGGCGCACAGGGTTGGCCTCCTACAGGTCCCGTCTGTTAGACAATGTCGTCTGGCAGGGCCTAGGGCAAGGGCCTTCTCCATTGCTGACCCAGCCCTCTGGAACCAACTTCCCTCAGAGGTTCATACTGCTTCCTCCCTCTTAGCTTTCCAGAAAGCGCTGAAGACACATCTATGCCGACAGGCTTGGGGCGTATGAGCTGTGCTCTGCCCCTCGGCCCTAAGAGTGTCCCGCCATCAGCGGCTGTGAGCTGAATGTGCTTGTATGTTGTGTGAATGGAATTAATTTTTAAATTTTTAAATTAATTGTGTTTTTAAATTGTTTTGTTGTTGTGAGCCGCCCTGAGTCTTGGGAGAGGGGCGGCATATAAATAAAATAAAATAAATAAATAAATAAATAAATAAATAAATAAATATTACCCTTCAGACGTGCCCTTGAAAAAGTGACCAAGCCAGATCTGAACTTGATTTATGGCAAGTGTGATGAAGCTCCTTCAGCTCTTGAGTGACTCAGACTTCAAAGGCAAGTTTGTGATTGACAAAACCACAAAAGCTAGTGGAATATGTAACAAAGTGTTGCCCTGTGGGATGTCTTATGGAGATTCTCAGTAATCCAGGTCATGATTGTCCCAAAGATGCTTTTCAACTGGACTTTATTGTTTTTTTTAAAAAAGACATTTCACTTCTCATCCAAGAAGGATGAGAAGGATTTATATTCCTTGTAGCAATGGCGGGATTCAAATACGGGAACAACCGGTTCTCTGTGTGGATGCCGCTTCTGGAAGTCCATTCTGGGCTTGGGCAACAAAAAAATAGCTACCGGTTCTGCTGAACTGGTGCAAACTGGCTGTAGACAGCTAAGTTCTCCGGAATAGGGCGGCATAGAAATCGAATAAATAATAATAATAATAATAATAATAATAATTATTTGTATTATTTGGTCACTGAGGCCACTTGGAAGTTTGTCTGTGTCCTCAGAGTCACTGAGTAGTGCAAATGTGTGTGGAGCCTTCTTGGAACTGCTGAAAGGCCTGTGTTGTAGACTGGAGATAGATGATGTCGCATCCCTCCTCCCTGTTGAGAGAGGGCTGTTCAGTTTTAATACAGATGGCCTCTTTGACCCCTTTTGATCCCTCTCTATCCAAAATGTGGACTTTGCTGTCTTCAAACGAGTGGCCTTTGTCTTTTAAATGCAGATGAAGTGGTTGTTTTGTTTCGCCAATGTACAGATCTGCACATGTCTCACATGAGAGTCTTCAGCCAACACAACATATATGCGTACACTTTATACCCAACAATACACTGAGGCAGAAGCTTGTCCACCCCAAGGATAAAACACCCAGACATAAACTGAGCAATGTGGTAAATGCAATACAATGCAGTGAGACATTGGCAGATCTGTACAATGGGGGAACAAAATAACCATTTCACAAACGCATGGCACACCATAGGAGAACAAACCCATCAGGACAAGATTCAGGAGTCCATCTGCATTTAAATGACGAAGGCCGCTCTTTCGAAGACAGCAAAGTCCACATTTTGGACAAAGAGGACAGCTGGTTTGAAAGAAGGGTCAAAGAGGCCACCTGTATCAATTCTGATATCTGGGCCCTTGGTTATCTTTCTTTCTTTATCTTTATCTTTATTTTGACTTATATGCCGCCTTTCTCCCCAGACTCAGGGCGGCTCACAACAGAAATACAAGTACAAAAATATAAGTAATTTAAAATAGTAGCACAGTATAAAACTATAAAACTATACTCACTCATACAACATACACTCCCAATCAAAGCCCAGGGGCAGAGCGCAGCTCACACGCCCCAGGCCTGTCTGCATAGATGTGTTTTTAAAAGTTTTCGGAATGGTAGGAGGGAGGGAGCAGTACGAACCTCTGAGGGAAGTTGATTCCAGAGGGCTGGGGCAGCAACAGAAAAGGCCCTAACCCTAGGCCCTGCCAGACGACATTGTCTAACAGACAGGACCCGTAGGAGGCCAACCCTGTGTGCCCTAACCAGTCGCTGGGATTCATGAGGCAGAAGATGGTCCCGCAAATATCCTGGCCCATTGCCATACATGACATTTTGTTGCTCAGCAATCGGCCCAAATTGATGGCCACATGCAGCATCCCAGTCACATGACTGCAATTTATGATGCTTTTGCAGGAAACTGGTGTTTCCTTCTGATTTCTGGCAACAACTTTCCTATAGAAAACAATGGGTTCACTTAATGAATGTGGTATTCATTTAATGGCCCTGGCATTCACTTTATGCAAGCACTTAATGACTACCACATAAAAGGTCACAAAATTGGGTCTGGTCATCAGATGACCACCCTGTCTGACGACTGAAATTGTGGGTTCAGTGGCAGTTGTAAGTCTAGGACTCCCTGGATTAGACCCCCTTCCCTCGAGATGCCTTGTTATTTACTATGGGAGGCAAGATACAGGCTAGACGTCTGTTTGATTCTGTCTCCATTAGAAGCACAAGCATCATCAAGGACCACTTCTGAATTAATCAGAAGTCCCTCCAGTAAAATCCTCCTATTGTCTCCCTCACAAAACAGCTTAATCAAGAGATAGCAACTCTCCAAAGAGAGATCATCACTGCCTGTGTTTTGCATAAAAGGAGAATGAATATATTCAGTTCCTGGATGAAGGATGACAATTTAGCAATTTCGGCTATATTATACAGATAAAGAAGATTGTTCAGGGCGAAGGAGAAAAGAAAGGGAGGGGGGGAGACGATCATATATTACCTGATAACCTTGGGAATTGTTTTGAATTCCAAAAAGGGGCACACCTGGATCCATGCAGGTTGTAACACTTGCATCTGAAAAAAAGAAGTAAGTGCTTAATTAATTTTTTTTTTGGGGTGTGTGTGAGAACTCTGCTCTGCCCTGCCTCATTGAGACCACTTCAGCCCTGCATTCTGGTTCAAGGGAATTGCTGGGTGGGTCTTCCGAAGAGGCCTGAAGAAAAGCAAGTGGGTGGTTGAGCAGACACAACCTCAAGAGGAGTTTACACAAAGTGTGGCAGAAAGAGAGAAGCCCTCCAAAGGCTCCCAGACTACTACATATCCCAACTGTGAGCATAACTGAGACTTGACTTTGGGGTCATTTACCCTGTACTGGCTCATCTGAAGCAACCAAATCCATAATGGGATCTACAAGTCATTAAGAAAAAAATATATATAATAAAACAAAACCAATTGAAAACACTACTAAAAGAAGTTCCAAAGGTAAAAGTGTGGTGTATTGTACAGGCGGTAGCATCAGACTGGGAGATTTGTGTGTAAGGTTAGGTCAAGGTAAGGTTAACTATGCAGTGCATTGTGAACTACGTTGTAAAGCTTTATACACATCTTTCTTACGACCGTTGCAGCAGTCCCGCGGTCATGTAAAATGTAAAATTTGGGCACTGGGGAAACTGGCATGTATTTACAATGGTTTGCAGTATCCCAGGGTGACCTGGTCACCATTTGCAACCCTTCCAACTGGTTTCCTAGCAACAAAGTCAATGAAGGGAGCCACATTGGCTTAATGACCACATGCTTCTCTTAATAATCACAATGATTCTTTTAACAACTTTGGCAAAATGGTTGTAAAATTGGGTCGACTCTTTGAACAACCTCATTAAGCAACAAAAATCCTGGTCCCAAATCTGGTTGTAATTTGAAGACTGGGGAATTAAATAGGATTGGATCAGATTAGTATTTTCCAGGGAATATTAATATATAAAAGTTGGAAAACTTCCTGGAGTTTAGTTTAGTTTAGATTTATGAAATTTCTATACCGCCCCTCTCCCGTAGGACTCGGGGCGGTTTACAACCCAATAAAAACATATAAAACAATAAATATTTAAAATTAAATTAAATTAAATAAATACAAGGCTGTTACTAAAACCTGTTAAAAACCCAATTCTAAAACCCGAACAGCCTTGTTTAAAAATTTAAAACCCGAGGAGATCTAGGCCAGGCTGGCTTGATTGAAGACATGAGTCTTCAATTCTCTTCTGAAGGTGCGGAGATCATGACACGTCCGGAGTTCTGCGGGGAGCTCGTTCCACATCGTCGGAGCCCCCACAGAAAAGGCTCTCCCCCCTGGGCGCCACCAGCCGACACTGCTTAGCCGATGGCATCCTGAGGAGGCCCTCCCTGTGGGAGCGAACTGGTCGATGGGAGGTATTTACTGGCAGAAGGCGGTCTTGTAAATAACTGGGTCCTATGCCATGGAGCGCTTTAAAGGAGTAGACCAAATGCCCCGAGTCTTGGGAGAGGGGCGGCATACAAATTTAATAAATAAATAATAAATAATAAATGGGAAATCATTCCCTTAATACCGCCCAGAAAAGGCAGAGGCACGTTTATTATTTTGTTCCCCAATAAAGCCCCATCTTGTTACCAATGCAGCTTGGCTGGGTCCCACTCCATGCTCCATCGGCCTGGCAGAACCTCCGAGCTGATCCCACCAGCACCAACGGGGGCAGACAGGAATATGAGACAGAGGAGCGATAAGTAAAGCCTCGATCTTCCCGCCGCCCGTTGGCTGGGATTCCTGGATCACCACAAAAGACAGCTGCAAAAAGAATTGACTTCAGTGAAAGATGTTTCATTGGGGTAAAATCTCTAACGACACCAACGTTTTGTAACATCCTATGTCTGATGCATGCAGCAAGTGAGCCAAGATCACTAACTCTTTTGGCCCAGCAGGGAAATATAACATTTTGAATATGTTTTGGGTGTGCAGAAGAAGAAGAAGAAGTAAAACAAAGACCTGAACAAAGACCTCTAAACTATCAAGACTCCTGAACTCAAGTAAACTTCCTAAATTGCTTGCTTTTGTAGCTTCGGGGTCATAATTTATCTTAAATCCGCACTGATATTTTCAAATGGGAACCAGGAAGCACTGTAACTAACCACAAAAATGTCCAAAAATGTGCCAATCTCCATTTTATTCCTCCTCTTGTTTCACCAAAAGCAGAAAATTACTGGGTCAGCATTTATTATACCACTATAAAAAGGTTGCTTGTATCCTACTTCCGTGGGCAGAACCTGGTGGTCTGTCCCCAGTCCTGTTCTGATACGCTTAGCTGAAGCAGATTGTGTGGTCTCCACTAATAAAATGAATCATGGGGAATTTTTCCTCTTTACAAGGAAAATGATAACCATGAACTGTCACAATGGGGGTGGTTAATCAAAAAATTCCAGTGTTTTGGAATGCAAACTGATACGTTTATATCTCAACTTGCTTTTGTCTTTTTTCTCAGCTCAGAGAATAGATCCATAAAGAAAATCAAGAGCTAAAGTCAACCATTGTTGTGAGCTTCTAAAAATACCTATGATGTTTATAAGAACATAAGAAGAGCCATGCTGAATCAGGCCAAAGCCCATCGAGTCCAGCATTCTGTGTCACACAGTGGCCCACCAATTGTACATGGGGATCTTGAGCAGAAAGAGAAGGCAAAACCCTCCCTTTCCCTTGACCCCCAACAAATGGGACTCAAGGGAATCCTGCCTGCCTCAACCAACATAGAGGCGGCACATGGACATCCGTTTTAATAACCACCGATACACTTTGCATCCATGAATCTATCTAGCCCTGCCTTGAAGCTGTCAAGGCTGACAGCTGTCACGACCCCTTCTGGAAGTGAATTCCATAAATCAACGACCCTCTGGGTGAAGAAATATTTCCCTTTATTTGTCCTCACTTTCTTAGCTATGAGCTTTAGGGAGTGCCCCCTTGTCCTGGTATTGTGTGATAGAGAAAAGAATTTTTCTCTATCCACCTTTTCTATCCCATGCATGATTTTATACACTTCGATCAAGTCACCCCTTAAACGCCGTCTTTCAAGGCTGAAGAGACCAAGGCGTTGCAATCTGGTTTCATAAGGGAGGCGCTCCATTTCCTTGATCATTCTTGTTGCCCTTTTTTGCACCTTTTCCAGTTCCATTATATCCTTCTTGAGGTGCGGTGACCAGAACTGTACACAGTACTCCAAGTGTGGTCTCACCATCGATTTGTACAGAGGCAATACAACACTTGCTGACTTATTTTCGATTCCCTTCCTAATCATGCCAAGCATGGAATTTGCTTTTTTTTACTGCTGCTGCGCATTGGGTTGACATCTTCATCGAGCTGTCCACCAAAACCCCAAGATCCCTTTCTTGGGTTGTCTCAGAAAGTTTGGTCCCCATCAGTTGGTAAATATAATTGGGGTTCTTTGCCCTGATGTGCATAAATAACTTTGCACTTGTTTAGGTTAAAATGCATTTATATATATTTATATATAATATATCAAGGTTGAATTGCTAAGCTGCCTGCTAACCTCTATTGCTACTCATCTTGTCATATAAACAGTGAGGAGGGAGAGTATGGGAAAAAAAAATAGAAGTTTCAAGAAGCAGTCCATGGACCATGAGACCCAAGGTCACAAAAAGAAGTGTCTGACAGAGAAGTGGACTATTCCCATAACAAACTGAAGAGATATGATTGGGCAACATGGACACTTGGGGCAGGGGGGTGGAGGTTACGAAAAGCTATTGTCAACTAACCCGATTTTTGCATGGAAAAACTAGAGTTCATTTTGCTTCTTCAGTACCAAGGTGTGTATTCAATAAAATTTCTCTTTTATGGCATTTCAAAGTTGTAAAGACCGCTCAATGTTGAATTCGCTAGTCAGACAGTTGACAGAACCCAAGGTCAGTTTGGAAAGAAAGACTTGAGCCTGGAGTCCACACTTAAATCTTGTTTAAAATTAGAATAATCAAAGTTAGAAAAGTAAAAATGGACCCTGACTGGCACCTAGAAAAGTATCCATGGCACTCTGGTACCTACATGTGCTATGTTTAGAGGACATTTGTAACTTAGCTAGCAGAAAATAGTGGCCAGCTTCTTTCTGCATGCTGTGTCTCATGGCCAGTGAATGTTTAATCTATTTCCATCTTCCTACTCTCTCCTGGGAGACTGGCTGAGGGAGAACAGAAGGCTAGCTTCAATTATCTTGCTTGCTTTTGCTTGAATTCAAAAACAGATCTTCCGCTGTGTAAAGGCAAAGAACCATGTGGCTATATATCGCACAGGAAAGTCTGTTTCTTCTGCAGCAGGTGGAACAAGAAATGCCAGACAAAAACCCATGTTCTGCCAAATGTCTGGGGGGGGGAAAAGCATCTTAGCACACACCAGCACTGCCCCCCAAGTTCCACACAATTGCAGGCTAGCTTCCCTTCCAATAAAACTCCGAACTGAGCACTTTCTTTTAATTGCACACCCTTGCTTTTTGAACTTGATAGCACCTCCCAATACTTCCTGGATACTGAAGGCCAAATTTGCCAGCAGAACTTAGCTCTTATGCTGAGTTTGAAAACGGGCTCAATCTATCTTCAAGCCTTTTTGCCTGGTTCAAGAAGAGAGCGGGATATAGAGAAGGACTTTGGAAGTGTTTTAGTTAAAGCTTGCAACTGGAGGCCTTTAAGAGATGCGGGACTAGGGGGAAGCATTTTAGTTTAATTTGTGCAACTGAAATTCTGATCCTACGAGAGGATTGGGTAAAAATGGAATAAAGAAACCAGAAAACTTTTCTTCCAAGTGTTTTTTTCCCGGCCCTCAGAGAGCAGGTAATCCTTCTTATGATTCTTCTGGTTCAAGCAGCGTTCAGACAAGCAGCATGATGCCCCCTCCACCACTTCTTTGTTGTTCTTTTTAAAACCAGTCTCTAGCTATAATGGCAGAGCAGCTTTTTGGATGGCTTCCCTCTAAAGTCTGAATCCTGGCTTTTGACCAGTCAGATAAACAAGAGTTTGTGAGGGATATGTCTTTACAACAGAACAAGCCACAGCTACTCCACTTCTGACTTCATGCTTTGTCCAGCTGGATCTGTCTACTTACGAAAACATTGTGGGATTTCTCCACTCCACGATCCATTTCCTTCGCAGGTCAAAACAGCAGCTAAGGAGAGCTGGTAGCCTTCCAGACAGGTGTAACTGACACTTGAGCCCCAACTGAAATCTGAGCCCATGACTCTTCCATTGGGAACAATTTGTGGAGATTTGCAGATGATAGCTAGGGAAAAAAAAGTCACACTGAACTCAACAAAAGACCCAGAAGGTTAGCATTCATGTTCCAGGGTTTCTATCATTATCACGTGAATGTGATCTCTACATGTTGAAGGATCTTGTTGTCATTGCTGCAAATCTCCTTCTTCAAAGGGCTAGAATTCACAGATGTTGCCCTGTTCTTATTCGGGGAAAGACACAAATAAATGTTGCCAAAATACAGATGATAATTAAATAAGGGCATAGCATGCAAGTAACTGTACAGCAAATTGGCCATATGTACCATCGAGGCATAAAGTAGAGGAAATTTTAAACACACTTGTACAGCCAATCAGAAATGCTGGCATGAAGGACATTAAAACTATGCACATCACTAGACAGGATGATCTTATAGACTCTTTGGGAGCCATGTGCTTTCATGGGAAACCAAGGCTGAATATGGCTTCTGAATATATACGGCTTCTGAATCCATTTCTAATCCAAATTTCTTCAGAAAGTCTCAGATTATTCTTGAAACCAATCCTTTCTGGCCTTTCCATTGACCACATGGATTCAGAATAATGTGCAGTGGTGGGATTCAGCCAGTTCGCACCAGTTCAGCAGAATCGGTAGCTAATTTGTTGTTGCCCAGGCCCAGAGAACCGGTTGTTCACATATTTGAATCGCACCACTATAATGTGAGCATCAACAGAATTGGGCATTTAGGATTCTTAAAAAAAAAAACACCTTGTGGCTAAAGAAATTGGTGGGCAGTTTTTACCAGATTTTTCAAGGGGAAGAAAAGTTTCTACAACAATTTCTTAAGAACAAAACTCTCCCAACCTTCCAGCAGTAATATAATGCATTCTTTTGAGATCTTGGACAGAAGCATGGAAAAACTGTACTGGAGCAATTACACAACAGTGAAAGACAGAATACACATACACAGCCCTCCTTTGCTTGCTCACCTAGTGCAGGTATGCATATCCTGCCTCCAAGTTGTCCTTTCTAAGACTTTCTCCTTAAACCAAGTAAAGAAGTGAGGGAGTGAGGGGGAAAAAAATCTCCATCTGGCTTTTGTGACTTATCCTTATCATCATCCTTATCATCATCCTTATCCTCATCCTTATTCTCATCCTTATCCTCATCATCCTCATGCTTATCATCCTCCTTATCATCCTCCTTATCATCCTCCTTATCCTTATCCTTATGTCTGGAGACTATTTGGCTGGGAAAAATTCCTCTAGACCAGGGATGGGCAACTATGGTTCCTTTATGACCTTTGGACTTCAACTCCCAGAATTCCCTAGCCACACTTCTTCAAGTCACCAAAGAGAAATCCCACATGTGCTCTAATGAATGATTAAATTGGCCTTACCTTTGCAGACAGGTTTTGTCCCATTCCAGGTCCGGTCCTTAGTGCAAGTTAACGTAGAAGCTCTTTCTGATTCCATCATGTAACCTGGCATGCACTGAAATGTGACAGTCTTATTATAGGTGAAGTCATTGCCCATTCGGATGCCATTGGCTGGCACGCCAGGGTCCCCACAGTTTATCACTTGGAAAAAAGAGAAAAGGAAGATGAGCTACAGATCTCAAAGGCAAGGTTGCAGAAATAGTTGCTGGTAAACAAAACAACAGTATTGTTTTGAAAGGAAATTCCTACAACAGCCCTCCAGTTCAAGACATTATTCTCCCATGGCGAAGCTGAATGACAGCAGGAAGTAATTAGCCATCTTATTCCTAAATAGTGTGATGGCTAGGTCTGTATCAGGTCCCTTTCCAAATGGAAATATTGCAAGTCTATTTGCTACCTGAAAAATTAGGAGAAGGGCTTCGTGATTTCCACTGTGATTTACAGGAGTTAAAAAAAAAACACAGAAATTCCCTCATAATTCTAATCTGTGAGTGGTTATCATCTCCTTCGTGCAAAAATTCAATTCCAGTTAAAAGGGGAAAATGGATTATCTTGTTAATTATAGACCTATTAGCCCTCTGAACACAGTCAGCAAGCTCGATGGAGAACATCTACAATGGAAATTTCAGGACTGGCTAGAACAAGAAAACTTGCTGACGAAAGGGCAGGCTAGTTGATCCACTATTGATCAGTGCCTTACATTTGAGTACCGCATTAGACAAATACTTCTCCTGCAACACAACCTCTCTTTATGTTGCTTTTAGAGATTTCAAAGCAGCATTTGATGCTATCTCCTAAGTTAAATTATGCAAGAAGTTAGAAGCTTCCTTGACCAACCAGCGTTGACTTTATCTAATATCTATGCTGCAAAAAGGCATATTACTCAAAGAAAGTTGTAGCCACCAGGGCCATCTTATCCAATGTTACTGAAACCAAGAAAAGTATTAAGCAAAGCTGCACATTAATCCTGCTCCTATTCAACTATTACATTAATTTCATAGTGGGATATCTCCACCATGTAGACTTTCTCTCCCTGAAGAGATATTTCTGTTCTATTCTATGCAGATGATCCAGGGATACATTCAATAATGTCTGGTGGTCATGAAAGAGTACTTAGCATATGATCGTAATGCCAACTAGAACACAATTATCAGAAAGCTAACATCATGGGATATATCAAAAACCTTAAGAACCTTTTTATGGAACATATATGGCCGCAAGAATCAAATAATTGAGGATAGTTTATCATTCTGCTGTCAACTGGAAGCTCCATGGGAACTTGCTGAAAATGCACAGAGGAATTCGTCTGCTGCCCTTAAATACTTTAGGGCAAGAAATGGCTATTATATACCCATAATTCTCAAATTCTTTGATGCTACGCCATTAGCACAGCTTCTCTACTTGCCCAACTGGATCCCTTTTCCAGTTTCACACTACTAGAATTTGTAATCCAGATTTCTAAGAAAGATTCTTCAAGTGTCTCTACTGCCACTTTGTACCTATAGATGGGCTCATGAAAATGGAAGGTAGGGTGTGGTTGGCCATGCTCAACTATTGGCTCAAACTATCTTTCTTTACTTTTTGTCCTTGTCCCACTAACCATGAGCAAAGACTTGTCTGGAAACAAAGTAAAGGCAATTAAAATCTTATCCTTGGTCCTCTCACCAGATGTTCTACCCAGCATGGGTTATGATGGACCAGAGCATTTCTTAAACTGTGCGCAACAGGTAGAAAGTGCCACTCTGATCTAACCACAGGCCAAACATCATTAACAGGAATCCATCAGACATTTTGTCTCCTCCAAGACAAACCTAACTAAGCTGGAGATTCTTAAGCACTGAAGGCTTTTGCTCTGGCATGATACCATGGCTTTCCTTCACTGTATTTGGAGGTTGATACAGGAAGGCTCCCTGCTTGGAGAGACAATGGTCTGGCTAGATCAGAGCATGGCTGGCTACATCAGAGCATGTGTTCCACCTTAAGAAATAATGCTTCATTATTCAGCATTCCCATGCTCATAGGGTATCTCTCAAGGGGAGGGTTTCTCCAAAGTATCTCCTTGTCAACCCTTGCCCCAAAATTGCTTTTTTCTCCATAACCTCTGCATGGGAGTCCACAGAACACAATCTGCACTAAAATTGCCCAGAGGTGGCCTCTTCAGAACAGTGAATCCAGAGAAACTGCAGGATGGAGAACTCAGCTCCTTGAAGGATGAGTAGACTTAACATTTCTCTATCAAAAGGACCAGTTCTGAAGAGTTGGGAATATGTCTATCCAGGGATGCTCATTATTTACTTAATAATCTTGTGTTCCTCCATTGGGAACACAAATCTGGCTAGCAATTTAAAAGTCCTAAGCAGCAATAACAGGATAAAGGTATAGATGTAACAAATAAAAGAAAAAGTAAAGAATGCAGTGATTTTGGAGCAAAGCATGAATACACATTAATACTAATTAAGAATAAACTAAAATTAAATAGTAAGGTAGCATTTCAGCATGTTCTTGTAACTCTTAGCTGTTGGTCCAAGCACACCTAGAAAGCATGAAGTTGTAGAAATGAGCTTCATCATTGCTAACATCTTCCTTTGACCAACTCACCTGTGCATTCTGGGGTACTCCCGGTCCAGGTTCCATTGACAGTACAATGCCTGCTGAGCACACCTGTGGAATAATAGCCATCGCGACACTTGTATATGATGGAGCTGGAGAACACCAGGCCGTCATTGAATAATACTCTTGAGTTGCTGGGTGTCCCAGGATTCCCACATGAGATCACTGCAACCAATGAGTAATGAAGCTTCAGTCAAAAGAGTGCAACAATAATTTTGGCTATGAAGCATCTGCACTAACAGGCAGATATCAGTTAGAGAAATCTGATTCTCTACTCTCTGTTGGGACTTGCAACAGTTATCCAAGATGTTGGGCAGAGAAAGATCACATCCCTGATTCTCCTTCCTTACAATTAAAGGCTGCAGATGGAACATTCAAGGGTGAAGCAAGGGCTCTGCACCAAGTCATAGTGATGAACACTGCTGGGCTGCTGTCCATACATCCTTGAGCTGACAGAAAATTACACCAGCCTGCAATTAACTATCGCCATTGCCAACCCTCTTCCTATTGCAATGCCTTTGTTTCAAGTCACTGCAATCTTCTAACTTCTCTTCAAAGTAATGGGTTTATTACCCTTGAACATTGTAACAATTAAGTTATGCGCATGTGTGCTGGGAAGAACATAACTTTAACTCTGGCACAGCTAAGAGTGGTTTAATTCTAATTCAGGTCAGGACAACATCGGGGAAAGATATTGCAGGGGGAAAAAAGCTAAAAGGAAGTGGAGAAAGGGCCCCGAGTACATCTCTTTTTAGAACAGGTTTGGAAGTCCCATCCTGGGTGAGAATTCTTTTCCGTTGATGTTCATAGGATATCTGGAGAGTGCCAGGATGGGGAAGACTGAAAATGCTCCCTTGGTAACGAGGATTGGATTAATTTCTTGAGTTACAACCCTAAATATACATATTGAGAAATAAAAGCCATCATTTGGAGTGTGATGGACATCTCAAGAGGGTTGAGCTGTGGGGCACGTTCAAAGCCTCTAAGCCAGTGTTTCTCAACCTTGACCATTTTAAGGCATGTGGACTTCAACTCCCAGAATTCCACAGCCAGCAATGCTGGCTGTGGAATTCTGGGAGTTGAAGTCCACATGCCTTAAAATGGTCAAGGTTGAGAAACACTGCTCTAACCATATGGTAGAATGTGCATAAACAAACCGAATCCCAGGTTTTCACACTTATCTCCTATTGAATATTGCATTCTGTACTATAATAATAATAATAATAATAATAATAATAATAATAATAATAATAATAATAATAATAATAATAATAGTAGTAGTAGTAGTAGTAGTAGTAGTAAAATTGGAAGGGACCTTGGAGGTCATCTAGTCCAACCCCCTGCTCAGACAGACAATCCTATACCATTTCGGACAGTCTCTTCTTAAAAACTTCCAGTATTGGAGCATTCACTGCTTCTGGAGGCAGGTTGTTCCACTGGTTAATTGTTCTAACTGTCAGGAAGTTTCTCCTTAGTTCTAGGTTGCTTCTCTCCTTGATGAGTTTCCACCCGTTGCTTCATGTCCTAGCTTCAGGCGCTTTGGAGAATAGCTTGACTCCCTCTTCTTTGGGGCAGCCCCTGAGATATTGGAAGACTGCTATCATGTCCCCCCTCGTCCTTCTCTTCGTTAAACTAGACATCCCCAATTCCAGCAACCGTTCCTTATATGCTTTAGCCTCCAGTCCCCTGATCATCTTTGTTGCTCTTCTCTGTACTCTTTCTAGAGTCTCAGCATCTTTTTTACATCGTGGTGACCAAAACTGGATGCAGGATTCCAAGTGTGGCCTTACCAAGGCCTTGAAAGTGGTATTAACACTTCACGTGATCTTGATTCTATCCTTCTGTTAATGCAGCCCAGCACTGTGTTGGCTTTTTTGGCAGCTGCAGCACACGGCTGGCTCATGTTTAAGGGATTGTCCACTAGGACTCCTAAACTGTTTTTTCTTTCTTTAAGTATGCTATAAAACAGGGGTCCCCAACCCCCAGTCCGTGGACCACTATCGGGCCGCAGCATGCCAGCAACCAGGCCACACAAACAAGCAAAGCCCCATCTGCAAGATGCATGCAGCACACAAAACCACGCACCCTCCGGTCCATGGAAAACCTCTCTCCACGGAACCAGTCCCTGGTGCCCAAAAGATTGGGGATCTCTGCTAAAAAGCATTGTGAGATATTTCTACAAAAATACAAGTTGGTATTTTGCATGGATATGTTTTTGTTCCATAAACTTAATATGGTTCCTTTAAGTTAGGCATCGTATTAGATTCTCCATAACAGCCAACAGAGTTTTTAGTTTCATCTCTTCCTATGAAGTCAGCATTCTCCTCAACAGAACAAAGGCAGATCATTCACACAAACGGATTTTACTGCCACCATGTGCAAATTTAAAAGTCTCCCCAAAGGGGAAAAAAAATGCACAGCCTCTCCAGAACATGTGGTTTTTCAAACTCCGTGCATCTTAAACGGGTAACACCATATAAAAGGAATTTATATCTATATAAATTTGCATAGATGAATTTGCTGTTATCTCCTCAATTAAATGGATGTACTAAAACAGCCGTTTCCCTTGGAGATTCATTTGCCTAAGATCCAACCTGTTATTCTGACACCTCTTCTGAATTAATGGTCTGAGGCTCCCTGCCGCGTTTTCTTTGCCATTCAATCAATGGCTCAATCCCCTTAAAAGATTACAATGCCTCTGCTGAAATTCAGCTTGGGAACAAGATGCAATGGAATGTCTTTTCAAGTCCTTGTTTGTGAGCTGACAGTTCCACACCATTTTTAATAGCCGTTCACAGTTTGCTTGGAAGAGCAGAGAAATGGTGGGATGATGGAATGGACTTGCTTAGACAGAATACGGGGCATTTAACAAACAAGGAATTATCCTGCTGGTATAGGCCTTTTGCATCCCATTCAAAAGGTTTAGTTTTAAATTAAAAAATTATTTGTAGAATCCTTGGACCATAAGAAAGGCTGACTGCCAAAGAATTGAGGCCTTTGAACTCTGGTGCTGGAGAAGTCTCCTGCAAGTCCCCTGGACTGCAAGGCGATCAAACTGGTCAGTCCTGGAGGAGATCAGCCCCGACTGCTGTTTAGAAGGCCAGATCCTGAAGTTGAATCTCAAGGACTTTGGCCACCTAATGAGAAGGAAGGACTCACTGGAGAAGAGCCTCATGCTGGGAAAGATGGAGGGCAAGAGAAGAAGGGGACGACAGAGAATGAGGTGACCAGATGGAGTCCCTGAAGCAGGAGGCGTGAGCTTAAATGGACTCCAGAAGATGGTAGAGAACAGGAAGACCTGGAGGAACGTTGTCCATGAGGTCACAATGGGTCGGACACGACTTCGCAACTAACAACAAGAAGAATCCTTGGTGTTCTCTGCACTTGTTCGCTTGTTTGCAGATGCTTCATTACCCAAGTAACTAACATCATCAGTGCTAAAGAGAGTAAGTTTTGCTCACACTCAGCTTCTCATTGCAAACTCTGTACACTTTCCCCCACTCTGTACACTGCGCAGTCATTCCACCACTGACCAGCACTGATGATGTTACCTAGTTGGGTAATGAAATGTCTACAAGAAAACAAACAAATTCAGAGAGGCACCAAGGATTCCACAGTCGTAGGAATCTGAGCTACAAATATCATCTTCTATTGGAAAAAAACACTTATTTTCAAATGCAATCAGAGGTAATGAAACATCATGGCAAACTGGCTAAGAAAAGAGAACTATTTTTACAAACTCTTTGCTCTTCACTCCTTCCCTGTTTGGTGCCAAGAGGAGGGTGGAAAAAATAACAGCAAACTTTCCTCTGGTTTCTCTGTGTATATGTTTGCTTGTTTTTGTTTTAATGCCAATTTTCATTTTAAACCTCGCTGGAAATTAAAGCTAAACGAAGCCTGACTCTTCAGTCTGGTAAGAGGATCCTGGTTACAAGGCAGCTTATGTCGCATAAAACAGATATGCCAACACAGCAGAGTGCTAATGAAATGCAATTAATTAGCTTGCTTCATTCCAAACCATTTGTGGCCTTTGAAATATTGATTGGGGTTCTTTGGAAAAAAAAATTCCCTCTGAATTTTTATGATTATGGGGCGAGGGGAAAAAAAAGGCGTAAAATTATAACAGTCCCTCTGGAGAATAAACACTGCTGGGGTTTTTTTGCTGCCAAATGAACCCAAGTCAGCCGAAGCATATGCCTGCTATTTCTCGGTCTCAGAGGCAGAGGTGAGCCACCCAAATGTGTGGACAGAAGGGAATTACACTGGGGGGAAAAGTGTTCCTCAGAGTCCAGCTAAAGGCTATGATTTGTGCACAAAAATCCACAAATCTCTGAAGCAGAGAGCTCAATGTGTAACTATCCCAAACCTGGGGATTGAAACTGCAGCCTTTTAAAGGACAATGGATACTATGCTGTTTGGAAACTTCTCTGTGGCTTTTGGGGATCATATGGAGCCGATCCTGGTTACAGCACTTCAAGCATCGAAAACGGGTGTTGATTGAATTGCACGCGGCTGGGTTGATTGTCAACTTACACTTTTCTTTAGGATTGAAATTGGAACACAGGGCCAGGTTCTCTGTGGGATTCCGAAAAGATTTGTGCCCATCCTACCATATCATACTGGGTGGGCATGCTACTAGTTTCTTCCCTTAAAGATTGCCATCTTATGGCATCTAGGAAATGTGCCTTTTCCACTTTTCCTCCTGCCCTATCAAGACCCCCCCCTTGAGGTTCGGCAGGCCTCTACTCTCCCAGTCACCCCAGAAGCATTTAAGAACTGGCTTTACTGGGATACAGTGATACGGATGACAGGATTTAATGAGGTACAGCGTGTGGAAGCTTAACTTTTGTGTTGGGCTTTTAATGTTTATGGTTTTAATAAATATATAGTATGCATTATTTTGTTTTATTGTTGATATTGTTCTAATTGTTGATTGGGAGCCACGCTGGCTTTTATAAAAGATTGGCACTCTATAAGTGTTTAAATAAAGCAAAATGATTTTTTTAAAAAACCTCTTAAGCAACTTTTGACTTCCCACCGGCTTCCCCATTGAGTTGTCATGGGCAAAGCTGCAGGAGCATTGGAAATCTTTCTTCCCTTCCCCCTCCCCCACACCACTCCTCCCCTCCCCTCCTCTCTCTTAACTCAAATCAGTTTACAGCATTGGTCTAGAAAACCAAAGTATGCAGCGTAATTGAAGTTCAAGACTCATTTAGTTTTTGAACGATATACTAGAAGGATCACATTTCAAAATGTAAGTGGATCCAGGACAAAATGAAACAAAAAAAAACTTAATTAAAATTCAGTTCACTTGATGTAATAATTTTCCCCATCTGCCACACTGACAGTCACAATTTGCTGCCAATTTTGGAGGAAGTCTGGAGGCTTCACGCAGTGCTTCAAGGAACAGCATGCAGCGTTGAGACCTCAGGTTCTCCACCTTTGAGCATGCAAGGAGAAAATTGCCTCAGGAAACAAATACTGAGAAGTATGGTGATGTAGTCTTTGGGGAGACTTGGTCTCTTCAGCCTTGAAAGACGGCGTTTAAGGGGTGACTTAATCGAAGTGTATAAAATCATGCATGGGATAGAAAAGGTGGATAGAGAAAAATTCTTTTCTCTATCACACAATACCAGGACAAGGGGGCACTCCCTAAAGCTCATAGCTAAGAAAGTGAGGACAAATAAAGGGAAATATTTCTTCACCCAGAGGGTCGTCGATTTATGGAATTCACTTCCAGAAGGGGTGGTGACAGCTGTCAGCCTTGACAGCTTCAAGGCAGGGTTAGATAGATTCATGGATGCCAAGTGTATCGGTGGTTAATAAAACGGATGTCCATGTGCCGCCTCTATGTTGGTTGAGGCAAGAAGGATTCCCTTGAGTACCATTTGTTGGGGGTCAAGGGAAAGGGAGGGTTTTGCCTTCTCTTTCTGCTCAAGATCCCCATGTACAATTGGTGGGCCACTGTGTGACACAGAATGCTGGACTCGATGGGCTTTGGCCTGATTCAGCATGGCTCTTCTTACGTTCATATGTTCTTATGAGAAGAAAATTATATGCAGAAGGAAGCCTTCTCTGAGCCACCTTGAGGTTGCCTTCTGCAGGAGAGAATACTATCTTATGACCAGGGATGGGGCAGTCAACATCATGGCATGGGAGAGATATGTGACATCTCATCTTCATCTCAAGCTGAAAAATATCTTGGTTACCCTTGTCATAATTTCTTATATTCTCTTCTAAGAGCATCATGCCATAATTTAGCTTTAGTGTTCCAACATCTCTTCTTCGCATCCCTTGATCTTGGATACAGATCCTAGCACCTGTCAAATACACTTCAGTTGCAAATGACTTTGTGTCATTCTCTATACATGGCACTACATTCATAATTTTGTGATTAAAAAGTTTTGTCTGGGATCCATCCATGTTCCTGGCTCCTTCTGAACGTCATAAAATTATTTATTTTGGGATCGATCTACATGACCCATCCCTTTTGCAGCAATAAAATGAAATAACAAATGGTGATATTTGAAATAGTGACAGAGGAATTATCAGGCATCAGGACAATGATTAGGGGACTGGAGAAGAGCAAGAAAGATGATTAGGGGACTGGAGGCTAAAACATACGAGGAACGGCTGCTGGAATTGGGGATGTCTAGTTTAACGAAGAGAAGGACGAGGGGGGACATGATAGCAGTCTTCCAGTATCTCAGGGGCTGCCACAAAGAAGAGGGAGTCAAGCTATTCTCCAAAGCGCCTGAAGGCAGGACATGAAGCAACGGATGGAAACTCATCAAGGAGAGAAGCAACCTAGAACTAAGGAGAAACTTCCTGACAGTTAGAACAATTAACCAGTGGAACAACCTGCCTCCAGAAGCGGTGAATGCTCCAACACTGGAAGTTTTAAAGAAGAGACTGGACAGCCATTTGTCCAAAATGGTATAGGGTTGTCTGCCTGAGCAGGGGGTTGGACTAGATGACCTCCAAGGTCCCTTCCAACTTTATTATTATTATTATTATTACTACTACTACTACTACTACTACTACTACTACTACTACTACTACTACTACTACTACTACTACAATAACAAGTTAGTCACTGGCTGCCTCAGAACATATTTCCAGCAAACTTACAAAGCTTGGCTTCTGATCAACCAGAGAGAAGCTCATATTTTTTGGGTCTCTCTGTGTGCCGTTTTCCTGTCTTCCCTGGCATTGATTTTAAATACAGAAGTAGTTAAAGTATAGAAGTAACAATAATCCCCCACAAAAGACTGCTGAGCCTTATTACACTGGATTACCTGGTGTCTTTTTCTACTCTGCTCTCCCTGTAAAAGCTATCTGAATATATATGTTTATTAGGCTTCTAAGGGATGTTAAATGTAACTTTATCTAGCATGAGATGGCTTAATGGAGTAGTTTTTTTTTTAAGAAAAGAAAAAATGTCACCATGACAACAGGGTTTTCCCCCCGCTGATCATCCTTAGATGAAAGTATAGTAAGGGAAACTTGGAAAATTTAATGTGAATCTTTGCTCTCAACCTCACACAAGCTTGGAATCACAAAAAATGGTTACTTAGACCACCATCAAAAGAGAGATTTTAGTGGATGTTGGTCATGATTCCTAGTGGCACCCCCAGAGTAAAAGTAGAGGACTCTAGGGATTAGTTGTTGGGCACGGGCATCTAATAATCCATAACTGGGAGAAGTATTTTTGTCAGCCATCAAAGCAAGGCGGGAGACTCTCTGGGAGGGGTGTTTAAGTCTTGTGGACTTCAACTCCCAGAATTCCCCAGCCAGCATGACTAAGATATAAAACAGTCAGGGCTGGAATTTTCCATTTCTTTTTTTCCCCAATTTTATTGTTTGAAGTATAATTTTTCAAAAGGATGAGTACTCCCTCCAACTTAGGTGGTGCCTTCTCTTTTGGAAGGTATTTGGACGTTCTCATAAGAACTTGTATTGTCTTTTTTGTATTTCGTTCCTTGGTGCCAGTTTTTTACTGCAAAGTTTTAACAAGCACAATCTCAAAGGGGTTAGGGGCAAAGGAGGGGGAAATGTAGAAGCTGCATTCAACCAGGATCACTTTCACTTTTCAAGTTTGTTTGTGACTTTCCCAGGGGTTCAGGTCAACCAAAGTGGTAAGGTAGATAGTTGCCTGAAGAACGTAGCAAATGTCTTCATTTAAGTCAGTGTAGTACAAATATCTTAAACCTCTGGACAAATTTGCTGTGCTATACAGACTTGGCATTAGCAAACAACTAACTCGTGAATCCAGGCTGGTCAGTGAAGCTGAAATGTGTAGCCTCTGAAAAGAATCTAAAACATGCTTAAAAATGAGAAACCATATGCTAGGCATATGCAGATTTATACCCCAAGCCCACCGACTCAGATCTAGGAACAGCTTTTTGGCAAGAACAAATATTACTGAGGGCACACAAGAACAAATTTGAATTAAAAGATGGAGGGAGGAGACTACCGAGCAAGGAATAAGATTAAAGGAGAGTATGGTTGAAGGATCTGACCTCTGTTATACTACCTGGAGGACCCTGAATAGGTTGAGAGCTGGAGTGCCTAAATGTAAAGCCAATATGCTCAAGGGGAGGCTCTTGGCAGATAACAATGTGCTATGTGAATGTAGAGAGACATAGAGCCTGGGCCATCTGCTAGTATGTTAGGTACTACCGGAAACATGTAAACATGTACTGATAATGGCTTATTTTTGGTCAGTGACAAAGCCAAAGTCAGTGGCTTCATTCTAGCAATTTAAAGTTTGAGGAAGGTGAAGAGGTTGAGGTTGAGGTTGAAGGTGAAGGTGAGGAGGAGGAGGAGGAGGAGGAAGAGAAGAAGAAGAAGAAGAAGAAGAAGAAGAAGAAGAAGAAGAAGAAGAAGAAGAAGAAGAAGAAGAAGAAGAAGAAGAAGAAGAAGAAGAAGAAGAAGAAGAAGAAGAAGAAGAAGAAGAAAGGAAGGAAGGAAGGAAGGAAGGAAGGAAGGAAGGAAGGAAGGAAGGAAGGAAGGAAGGAAGGAAGGATAGCCTTCTACAATTTGTTTGCTCTCCAGAAAGAGTGTATGTTAGTTCTTATAATGCCAGGTTGTGAATTACACTTCTGGGAAGCCCAGGTGATGAAGGTGAGGTGGTGGAGAGCTAGAAGTCCCTGAAAGAATTATAATCTCACTATATGCTATTGCCACCGTTAATTCACCATATATGGACTCATCCCTCCAGCTTCTGTGCAAACGGCATACATATTTACATTAAACATTAAGAAGGCAAGGAATATTAAGTTTTGGTATGGTTTGTAAATGTTGTAAGTCCCCCAGAGTCACTATTGTGAAATGGCAGCCACATAAATCCCATCAATCAATAAATAAATGTGTGAAGCAACAGATATATATTGGTGAAATGGAAAAGAAAAGAACTCAGAAAGCATAAAACACCCCAGATCATTTGACTTGCCCCATATAGGTTCTTGCAGGCTGAGCTACTGACCAGACTCACCTTCGCATTCTGGCTGAGTGCCACTCCATGATCCATTGGCTTGACAGAGTCTTTGCAGTGAGCCCCGGAGTGTGTAACCCGGCTCACAGCTAAACCAGACTGTGCTGTTCACACTTAATTCGTTTTCACCATGCCGGATACCATGGGAAGGGATTCCTGGATCACCACAAAGTCCTCGGATGCTTCCTGCCAAAGGAAAGCAGAAGTTCTGACATTGGCGCAAGCAATACTACCCACTGGTTTTGGAGCAAAGCAAGGAAGCAAACAAACAAACAAAGAAAGAAATACCAATCTAAAGAATAAAATAAAACAAATAGCAAGACAGCAGTTCATCATTCCCTAGTAGGATGCCCCTGCAGCTCTGCTCTTACCTTTGGTCCCAGCACATATAGAAAACATCAATATGTGGGCATGAACATCTTCCTTTGACCAACTCCTCTGTACCTTTTTGGCTACTCCTGGTCCTGGCTCCATTGACATTCTGTACTGAGTCCCACATTCAGACTGTGGACCCTTCTCCAACTCGGTGTCTACCCTTTTGTGTAAAGTACGGCACTACAGATGTGTGGCATCCATGGTTCAAATCTATCTAAAACAATATCTTCAGTAACCCTTGGGACAATTCCAAGCAGATGTACACAGCAATTGCTAGCCCTGTTTACATCTTTTTCTTTCGGGTTGGTTTGCCAATTCTGGTCTTTTTCAAAGGGGAAATTACAAGTACAAGGTGTTTCAAGGCCACCTATTAGCTTTTGCAGAAACAAAGCGGCTGGCTTTGTTGGGACCAGAGAAGTGGTGCTCCAGTGAGCCAGTAAGTCATTTCCTCTACAGTCAAAAGGGAAGTGTGTATGCAAGGAAGCCATTTTGAATGAGTGATTTGACAGCTGGAAAGTGCCCGCTCCTTTAGTCATGTGGTGACCATCTGTTATTACCTTTCCACCAATCATTTAAAAAAAATAATGCAGTTTTCCAAAACAAGTCTGGTGCGTTGCTTGTGTGGGAGACACAATTTAGTTTTAATCTCTTTTTGGACATGTATAGAATTGAGCTGTACTTCTCTATGTAAAGCACCACCAATGGGCCACATTTTTTTCTCTCTCCAAACCGACTGTGCAAATCATTTTTCTCACTGGATACCTAATAAGAACTTCTTTTTAAAAAAAATCTTCTGTATGAAAAGGTTTTCTTATAAACGAAGCAGGAAGCACACCTTCAAGTTTTTAATGGGTAAGTGCTGGCATCAAAAATTGGTGCAAAATTAATTAGGTCCCAACCCTGCTGTGAAAATCTCCACAGCCTACATCACATGCTGAATTATTCACTTATTTAACAGTGGAAAAATCTTACAGTTTCAAGATCCTTAATTGCAGTCCAAAGTGAATGTCAGCTGCCTATCTTCACCTTTTTTGAAGCTTGCTTGCAATTGCCATAATGGGGAGGGGGGAGGGGTACTCGGGAGGGGAAGAGTGATGGAGGTGTGAAGGAATCTTGTGGGAAATTAGGAAGTATGGACACCGACAGGAACCAGAGGTCATCTCTACTCCTTTTCAAGGACACCGGCCCTGGGAAAGGAATTTGCTGTGGTGCCAGAGATACCACGTTCCCAAAACATCAGAACAAGACCTGATTGGACTACTCTTCCAGGGGGGAAGGTTTTGGACATTGGGGATTGCTTTCAACATATCATTTTCACATGATTTTTCTTCAGAGCTTGCTTGCTCAGGCTGCACTCAGCATCTCTAGTAAAAGTACCTTTTCTCTAAGACTTATGGAACCAAGGGTCATTCTTTCCTAAGGAGCAAGTTGGGGCCAGTCTGACAGTGAAGTCCACAAGTCATAAAAGAGCCAACTTTGCCCACCCTTGACCTGGGCCTATTCCAAAGCATGCTTTCCTTGAAATCCAGATTGTTTTATACAACCTTACTGAGCAATACTATTTAAAGAGATGAGGATAAATCAACCCACATGCCTCCACATTGGTACCCACGTCTTTTGCCACTCAGTTTTCTTACCTGAGCAATGAGGTAGAGAGCCACTCCAACGCCCATCAAGCTGACACGTGCGGGTGGAATTGCCAATCAAATTCCTGCCTTCCTGGCATTTGTAGTGCACCGCCGCTCCTACGGTGTGGACATCACCCAAGATCTGGGCATAAGGTGGGGATCCAGGATGGCCACAGGAGACCACTGAAACGAAAGAGCACCAAGTTTTCATTTCAACCTTAACTAAAGTTCTTTCTTTCTTTCTTTCTTTCTTTCTTTCTTTCTTTCTTTCTTTCTTTCTTTCTTTCTTTCTTTCTTTCTTTCTTTCTTTCTTTCTTTCTTTCTTTCTTTCTTTCTTTCTTTCTTTCTTTTCTTTCTTTCTTTCTTTCTTTCTTTCTTTCCTTCCTTCCTTCTTTCTCTCTCTTTTTCTCTTTCTCTTTCTTTCTTCTTTCATTCTGTCTCTCTCTCTCTCTTGCTCTCTCTCTCTATCCACTTTCTATATTGTCACAATTGTATTGCTTGTGGCCTTTGACTGATATGTCAAAGGCCCCATTCTAACAACTGCCTTGCTTAGCAATGGAAATTGTGCTCCCAATTGTGGTGGTGCATAGAGGACTATCTGTACTTCCTTGTTTTCCTGGAAGTCTTCATCTGGGGGACAAGACAAAGCTTCCCACTCTGTTCCAAGCACTTATTATTTTCTGCAGTAATTCCTTTACAAAACCACTTTCATTGATTTTCTTTCATACTACTCATCAGAAACATCCAAACTCACTTCGATATATTGTGTAAGATCTATGTTTGGTCAAAAGCTGGCCCAGGAGTATAAGCCAGTTAAACATGTGATGATGGAAGTCTCCACCACATCAATGGAGCATGAAAAAGAAGGCCAGGTCTAGGTTTATAGCTATCACCATATATATATATATACACTCATCCCTGTAAACTTCCTGCAGTGGTGTCTAGATTGCTTTCATGGTTTTTTTCTGCAGGAGATCTGCTGAGCTCTCTAATCCATTTTGATGCAGTATTAATTCCATGGGGGAATACTGAAAAGAGAAAGTAGAAGTGGACAACACCACTGCTTTCAAATTTTTTGAACTCTGCTGACTGTCTGGTGGGTTATTTACTCATCCCAGATGCTTAAAAAGCCAGGTCTGCCTGTCAAAATGCCACAACTTGGTTAACAATGAAGTCCAGGAGATTCCTCAGATCTCAAGAGAGTTGGCGTTCAGTAATTCAGTCACCTCTGATTCTTTGGGGCTCAATGGCATCATTTTAGCAGGACTGCCTGTCAATAACTGCTCCTTAACATCTTGTAAGATCATGGATGTGTCATCAGTGATATGGTTAACTTGTCTCCTCTTTGTCATTTTTTTTTATTATTGTCTTCTATTTTCCAACCTTTGTGTTCCTGCACACCGCAAAGCCCCTTCCCGCCCCAAATACTTTGCACAAGACTCTACATTTAGCTAATTGAAATATTCCAATTACACCCTTATTTTTTTTTTCTCAAAATGTCCTGCTTCTTTATGTCCAAGCTAGATTTCTAATTCCCCCCCCTAGATATTTCACTTGAGATAAGTTCTTAGAGTAGCTCCAGTGCCTAAGACGGCAACTATTTAAGCTTACTTGTACAACAGTCCCCTAATTACAGCAAAATGGGTCTCATGTATCACTTTTCCACGGTGACAAGATGGAAATGCCAACAATACAGGGAAAACAGACTGTGCTGAAGAAATTAAATTAAAAAGACATTTGCTTCTTTAATTGCTTTAAGAGAAGGAAAGAGAGGCGTAACACTTAAACTAAACTACCTTGTACTTTAAATGTGCAAAATCTGGGCCTTCATTGTCTTGATAAATATAAGGCTGGTGTCTTCCCTTGAGCTGTAACATTTCTCTGAAAGTCATTAGTCATATTAATTAGCAGACTGATGGTGTGACCAATATCTACCCTTGGAGAAACTCTCCTATTTAGGCTGATATTCTGTCTTGAATTATTCCCCAGACCTCCTAAGGATGCTTGAAGAATCCAGGCTTTGCTAATTGTGTTAAGAGCTGATTTCAGACAGACGGTTTGATGAACATATAAACTGGATTTTAATTCCACTGATTTTTTTTCTCTTGTTACTTTAAGTGCAGATGAATGTACTCATTTAAATGGGACAGAGTTGCGGATTAAAGACATTGGAAAGAGATAAAGATGAGAAGTACAGAGAGGCATTTCACCCTAAATTCTATTTTGGGGGGGGTCAATAGCTGCAGAGTTTTAAGGCATATACTGGCCCCATTCATGTAATTTTAGAGGTGGAATTCATCTCTGCTCTTCTCTTCCTTGCTTTCTGTGGAAGAATAACCATAGTTGATTTCTTAGCTGGCACAAGAGGGTTAAGGAGCTCTGAAACCTCCCCTCCAAATATTGCATTCACTGCATCAAAATGACCCTGTGTGGCTTTCTTTGGGAGTTCAAATATGAGAGTATTTCCAAACCTTTTCCTCATGACCACTATCTAGGGAAGGGAGGGAGGATGGACAGGCTGTGAAAGAGTCATTCACTGAGATCAAATGGGGACTTAAAAATGAGTCCCTGGCGAACTTCAAAAACACTTTCCTATAAGCAAGATACATTTTCTTTGATTGATGTTTCTCTTGCATGTAGTCTATCCATTTTTCCCAGTCCAACATATATTTTTCATTCGAATGATCCTTCAAATATGCAGATATTTTAGCCCTTTCTGCCATATTTATGACTTTCAAAGTCCGAGTGAAGAATGTTTACAAGTTTAAAATGATTGTATTAAGTTGAGTAGCATTCAACTTGAATTTTTCCTTTGTTTACATTTACAAATATATACTTAATAAAAATTAAAAAAAAAACACACACTTTCCAAACTCTTTGAAACTAAAGCAAGCTGGGAGCTGCAAGAATCAGGGAATGATAATTTAATTTAATTTAATTTATTCAGATTTGTATGCCGCTCCTCTCCAAAGACTCGGAGAGTCCCAGAATTTCTCATCCTTGGCCGGGCTTCCTGCAAGTGGTTTCACAACATTGGAAATGGACCTCCAGGATGATGAGGTTGCCAACCACAGACAGAGGAGAGGGATTTCAGCCTAATTAATAGAGAGAATCAGAGAACCAGAGGCCACTAATTGCCTAGCTTCTCCCTTGTTTATTACCTCTGAGTTTATTATCTCTAGTGACTAATGGCTCCTATTTCTGCCTCTCAGAAAGGATACTAATGATAGGAGCCAAGTGACCAGATGAAGCTTTAATATGATGGAAGCCATCTCTCTCTCTCCCGTCCCCTCTCCCTTTCTCTCCCGTGAAATAGGGAAATTAAAAAAAATCCTGCTAAAAAGGGGGAGTCCCTTTAGATGCTGGTAGGCTTTGGGCACAAACAAGCAAGCCAATAATGGGGAATAACAGAAAACCAAAATGATCATTTTGCTGTGGCTTCTGTTGGAAGGGTCTCCCTGAGTTTTTGCGATATCACCTGTGTGAGGTTTTTGTTTTTGCTTTAAAGGGGATAGTTTATTTTATGTATTTATCTTCATTGATCACTGTTTTCCTTACAATGGTGCAACACTTATTATTTTAATCCTGAAACGCTATTTTTCCAGGGTAGACTTCCCCAGGGGTAAATGTTGAATATATCTGTTCTGAATACTGCTTTGCACGATCCTCCAAACATCTTAACTACAGACAAATTTGAAAATGTCAGAGTTGAATGGATCGTGTATTGTTATGTTGAGAACAGAGAAATCTAGAGAAAGTTGGTGCAACATAAAAATTCCCCTGGGAAGTTACCGTCTCCATAAATAAACTAGTGGTTAAAGCACTGGGATAGAAAATAGAAGACCATGAATTCAGGTTCTACCTTAGCTATGAAAGCTGGCTAAGTGACTGGCCAGTCACTCTCTCTCAGCCCAACTGACTTCACAGGATAATAATAATAATAATAATAATAATAATAATAATAATAATAATAATAATAATAATAATAATAATAATAATAATAATAATAATAATAATAAAAGTTGGAAGGGACCTTGGAGGTCATCTAGTCCAACCCCCTGCTCAGGCAGGTAATCCTATTACCATTTCGGACAAATAGCTGTCCAGTTTCTTCTTAAAAACTGCCAGTGTTGGAGCATTCACCGCTTCTGGAGGCAGGTTGTTCCACTGGTTAATTGTTCTCACTGTCAGGAAGTTTCTCCTTAGTTCTAGGTTGCTTCTCTCCTTGATCAGTTTCCATCCGTTGCTTCTTGTCCTGGAGCTTTGGAGAAGAGCTTGACTCCCTCTTCTTTGGGGCAGCCCCTGAGATACTGGAAGACTGCTATCATGTCCCATCTCGTCCTTCTCTTCGTTATACCCAATTCCAGCAGCCGTTCCTCATATGCTTTAGCCTCCAGTCCCCTGATCATCTTTGTTGCTCTTCTCTGTACTCTTTCTAGAGTCTCAGCATCTTTTTTACATTGTGGTGACCAAAACTGGATGCCGTATTCCAAGTGTGGCCTTACCAAGGCATTGTAAAGTGGTATTAACACTTTATGTGATCTTGATTCTATCCCTCTGTTAATGCAGCCTAGCACTGTGTTGGCTTTTTTGGCAGCTGCAGCACACGGCTGGCTCATATTTAAGTGATTGTCCACTAGGACTCCGAGATCTGAGATATTGTTATAGGGAAAATAGAAGGAGGAAGATGTGTTGGGTATTTTCGCTGCCTTGAGTCATTTGTAAAAAGGTGGCATACAAACAAATACAAATAAATAGATAATTTGGGTTTCTGCTTAAGAGTCTGGAGGGTTGGCATAAGCTGTGGAGTTTCCCTTTCCCCTTTTTCATGGGGCCAAGAAGAGGGCAGGGGGAAGCAGTTGCAATCTCAGAAGAGACTTTATGTAAGGACCCACCCCACTTTACATCTTCAGAAGACAGAACTCTTGGAATATCTCTTCCAACAGGCATCTTTATTAAGAGAAGATGGTTGCAGGCTTTCTAGACAGGATCTGAGGAATTCTCTCCCACCCTTCAATGTTTTAAGTGTTCCCAAGCAGCCCCCCACATAGTTTTTCCGGTGATGATCACTCATCCTCTTTTCCCAGATTCCAGGCATTGCCTTGTCCCCCCCTTTTCCCTTTCTGCTGGCAAAAGGAAGACTTCAGAGAGCTGAGTAGATGAAAGGCAATGGCCATATTGTTATGGTAAGTCCTCTTGATGGGAATCAACATCCCATCCTTTTGTAGTTTACAGAAGGAAGTGTGAGCCATAAAACCCCCCCTGCTCATCCCCCTTCCTTTTCGTAGTATGACAGAATCCAGAGAGGGCAGAAATTGGTTTTTTCCCCCGTAGTAGATAACTAGAAATGAAATATAATTGGATACTGACACTTTAAATGATACATTCGCTTTCTAATTTGAATGGAAATCAAAGCAAAAGGAAAGCAAGCAACTTACTATGACAGACAGGGAGTGGCCGATCCCAAATGCCATCGCCCTGACACGCAAGCACATGAGTACCCAGTAAATAATATCCATGGTTGCATTGATAAGAGACGGTTGTTCCAAAACTATATCTGTGAGGCCCACTTGGTTGCACTTGACGGACACTGTTTTCCAGGTGACCAGGATCAGTACAATTTACAACTGCAAGCAAATCACAGAAGATAAAAAGAATATTACCAAAAGAGAGAGAGAGAGAGAGAGAGAGAGAGAGAGAGAGAGAGAAATCATTACCAAGAAGGAAAAGAATATCATCTTTTCCCTTCCATCTTTTAAAATAACATGGGAGGACAATATATCAAATCAGGGGTATCTGTGAGTGTGAGCAAAAAGTGCCGCCTCTTTTTCATATGTGCCATCCACGTGACACACATCAAAAAGGGGTAGGGCTCTGATTATGTGGTTGCAGCAGCCCTCTTGACTTTTTAAATCCTTCCCACCGATGGCACTGGATCAAATCCTTGTGTGAACATTCCCCACCATTTGGTTCTCCCCTGTGATGGAACATCGTCTGGATTCCCAGGAGAAGCAAAAGACAGTGAAGCTCCTTCCTAAGAGTACTCAGAGTATATCCTTAATGGCGCAAGTAGTAGCTTTAGTTTGACAAGATTTCTGTCTAATGGTGAGGAACAATAAAGGAAATATGTCTGTTTTGGTTTTCAAAGTTTGACATCATCTCCTCCCCATTCTCTAGGGAGGGAGGGAGAGAGGGACAGGGAGAGGGAAGAGAGAGAGACAGAGAGAGAGAGAGAGAGAGAAAGAGAGAGAGAGAGAGAGACAGAGACAGAGACACAGACACAGACACAGAGAGAGAGGGAAGAGAGAGAGAGACAGAGAGAGACAGACAGAGAGAAAGAGAGAGAGAGAGAGAGAGAGAGAGAGAGAGAGAGAGAGAGAGAGAGAGAGAGAGAGAGAGAGAGAGAGAGAGAGAGAGAGAGAGAGAGAGAGAGAGAGAGAGAGAGAGAGAGAGAGAGATATTTTTTGTTAAAATGAATTACTCAGGTTCTGGCTATATCAATCCCAGTCTAGCAAAAGCAAGGCACTCTTTGCAACCCAGAAGTATTTAGAAATTGAAATCTACTTGAGATCTTTATGCAAGAATCCAACTCAGTCTCACCCAGTTCAGTGTTCTGGTCTAGGGCCTACTATTGTCAACTATATTTATGTATTATTGCCATGCATCTAATCTGAAATATACATATATATTTATATATATATATTCTTTTCTATTGTACTGGCGAGAGGTGGTTGGTTGACTAGAGCTCATTGATGAAGCAAAACTAAACAATACTCTAGGTCAGGGGTCCCCAACCTTGGCCACTTTATGACTTGTGGACTTCAACTCCCAGAATTCCTCAGCCAGCAGGGAGTTGAAAGTCCACAAGTCATAAAGTGGCCAAGGCTGGGGCCCTCTGCTCTGGGTTCTTTATGCCTTTTGCTGCACTCATTTAAATAATGGTTGAAACATTACAATTACGCGTTTTGGATGGACTTTATTCATTTAGTTTCCGTTTTTTATGGTTTTACAGTGTTTGACATTTTACGGGGATTGTGAGCCACCCAGAGTTGTGATTTAAGATGGGCAGCCATGCAAGTCTTTTAAATGAAATAAAGAACGTTATAATGCAATTTTAGTTTTAATCATCAGCAAGCTGTTAGGCTGGGAGCTTTCTTTTTATCTGCACTTTCCACAGGACACTGAAGCTGAACTGTGCTGAGCTGCACACCCTGCTATCTTTTAAGAATCTGCTGGGACACGTTGAAAAGACGCACAGTTGGGATACGCTGTCGGCGCTTCCATCAGAAGAGACGCTGCTCCAGGCTGTAGAACAGATTTAGACTGCAGAAATAATAAGGGGGGGGGTGTTGAGAAGGAGGGGGATAGAGAAACACAACTTACTGCGACAGATGGGCAAGGGTTTACTCCACTGGCCGTTCGCCAAGCATTGGGACTTGGAAGTCCCTTCAAGGTGATATCCAACGTTGCATGTAAACTTGGCCACATCATTGAGATTGAACTGAGTGCCTTGGGTCAGGCCATTTGCTGGGTTGCCTGGGTGACCACAGGTGATGGCTGCAGAGAGAATGCGAGGTATTACATCCCTGCCTTGCTCCCCGGCTCAAGGACATAGAAATGCCAACTACAATAGAATGAAGTGCGACGAGTGAGATTTCTCCCAGCTTTGCCCCTCTTCTATTTATTTATTTATTTATTTATTTAAATTTGTATGCCGCCCCTCTCCCAAGACTCGGGGCGGCTCACAACAAGAATATGAACATAGATAAAAAACAATAACAATAATTACATTGAATTAAAAAAAATCGACACACATACAACAAGCAAACACAATCAAGTAAACACTCAACAATGGAAGGAGATTCCTCAGCCCGAGGGCAGAACAAAGTTCATATCCCCAAGCCTGTCAGCATAAATAGGTCTTTAAAAGTTTACGGAAAGCTAGGAGGGAGGAGGCAGTACGTACCTCCGAAGGAAGCTGGTTCCACAGCTGGTTCTAGCAGCTTCTGATTTCTTTGCAAGCCATACTATGAAAGCCACCCTTTCCCCTTTCTAGGCTGACCCTTAGCTAAGCTTAGCTCAGGTTTTTTAAAGTTGGGAAAGGAATCCCAGAGGTGGGTTGTTGTTTTTTTTCAAAAAGCCAACTGGACTTCTTTGTGTTTTTTTTTCCTTTGAAAACATTTTGATTCTCAGCCAAGAAGCTTCTTCAGTTTTCAAAGAAAAAAAAAACGACGAGAAAGTCCAGTTGCCTTTTGGAAAAAAATACCTTTGGGACAACCATGACCTGGATGATTGAGAATCTCCACAGACAGTTGGGAAAGGAGGCTATCTGAAGGAAGAACTGTATTTTATACCAGGGAGCTTTTTCAGCAGCCCCTCTCCGTTTCTGCCAGACATTGTTATTCTGATACTTTCCAAGGAACACGGTGCTTTCCACCGTGTAGGTAACGATCAACAGACAAATAATCCGAAGAACTGCTTTCAACAATTGTCTGTGAAGAAGAGCCTGGCCATTGGTGTCTTAAATAAAAGTAGAACAACTATGGAAAAATAAAGCAACGATAGTAATAATAGCAATAGCTGCCTTGGGTACAATTCCAAAACATCAAGAGCACTAAAATCACCATCAGTCAATTGCAAAAGGCAGCTTCACTTGGTACAACTTATATCCTGTGATGATGGTGCTGGGATTCAGCCAGTTCGCACCACTTTGGCAGAACCGGTAGCTAATTTTTGGTTGCCCAGGCCCAGAATGGACTTCAGGAAGTAGCATCCACACAGAGAACCAGTTGTTCACATATTTGAATCCCACCACTCCTTCCTTCCTTCCTTCCTTCCTTCCTTCCTTCCTTCCTTCCTTCCTTCCTTCCTTCCTTCCTTCCTTCCTTCCTTCCTTCCTTTCCTTCCTTCCTGTGGTGGAATTCAGCCAGTTCGCACCACTTTGGCAGAACCGGTAGCTAATTTTTGGTTGCCCAGGCCCAGAATGGACTTCAGGAAGTAGCATCCACACAGAGAACCAGTTGTACACATATTTGAATCCCACCACTCCTTCCTTCCTTCCTTCCTTCCTTCCTTCCTTCCTTCCTTCCTTCCTTCCTTCCTTCCTTCCTTCCTTCCTTCCTGTGGTGGGATTCAGCCAGTTCGCACCACTTTGGCAGAACCGGTAGCTAATTTTTTGTTGCCCAGGCCCAGAATGGACTTCAGGAAGTAGCATCCACACAGAGAACCAGTTGTTCACATATTTGAATCCCACCACTGTGTGATGATACCTCTAACACCATCAAATATCCACACCTGTCTATCCCAGGTCCTTGGGAAGAAGTCGATAGGTGGATAAAAATGCCAACCCAGTCTAAACATCTGGCTGATTGTGCAGTAATAATAATACCATTATTATTATTATGGTTGCACAGTCAGCCAGATGTTCAAACTGGACTCTACCTATCAAGTCCTTTCCGAGGACATGGGATAGGCAGATGTGGTTGTTTGCTGGTGTTACAGATATTTTTCGCAGGATGATTATATTATTATTATATTATCAATTATAATAATAGAAGCATAAGTAAATTTCATCACTACAATTTTCATGGGAAGCCTAACCTTCTCTGAAGCTATGAATAGTTTGTGCAAATTGTCTTAGTTTGGTGAAGGCTAATAATACCATCCTCAAACATTTAGCTCAATGTTTTTATGCAGTTGTATACCAAGATGGTATAAAGATGGCAGCATTTAGCTCACCTTGACTGATTTCAAAAAAACACAATTGGACATAATAGTTGGATATACTGTAGGACATTTTTAAAAGTCCCAGAAAAAATATTAAACCATTTATATACCATTCCCACGAAAACGATAGCATATGAATGTGTTCACAGTCACCATAACCTGGGCTTAACCTGAAGCAAGAATTTCTTTTTTCAATACTTAATAGAAATAACTGTCATAAAAAAATCTCCTCTACATTCCCCCCATGATCCAACTTAGCCAAGCTTATCAACTCATATATATATATATATATATATATATATATATATATATATATATATATATATATATATATATATATATATATATATATATATATATATATATATATATATATATATATATATATATATAATGTTAAAATCCTCAGAGCTGTACACTCAGAATGTGGTTATTTTATCGGGGAATAAAATAAAGGGCGTGCTACAATATTTCCCTTAAAATAGTGAAATAGCACACTGTAACTTAAAATGTTGTAGGCCACAAGAACATCTTGCAAGTCAAACAGCTTTCCAGTTCTTTATTTCCTACAGGTTCACATACAAAGCATGTTGGAAAGAGGGGTTTTTCCAGAATCCAACATGAATATTCTGGCTTGAGGTAGTCAGGTGTTCTATCGCGCTATTGTGCTGAGGACAACACTCTTGTTCCAACCCATTCTCATCTCTGAGACGTCCATTTTTCATGAATGAAGGCAAATATATGTGTCCCAGGATAATGTTGCAAGAAACAATCTGGGTCAGTCACTGGACCAGAGGTTTACTCTTCGGAGTTTTTGGACTTGTGCTGGAGCTCATCCTCAACCTCCTTGAGAATGGGCTTCAACATGAGTCTTAAAGCTCGGAAAAGTATAACGTCTGGTCCTGGTGACCAACTAGATTGGATCTTGCAACATCCCTTTTTCCTCAAGAGTGCTTACGATAGCCCTTTTCAGTTGCCTTGAGGGATGCTGCTAAAGGTCAGGGCATATACTGAATGGAACATCAAGCAGGATATCTTGCTATCGGCATTGTGAAACTAACAAGAAAGGGCTGGAAGAAACCAGAAAGGATTAAGATCCTATTGAAAGATAAAATGGGTTTTCAAATTTGAACAGAGAGTTAAATAACCTGCCGAGGAGAGAGCTGGGGGAGGCCTTGAAAAGATTTATTTCATATCGGAGAGTGAGCAAGAAAGAGAAATGATGGCTCAAGCCAGCACATATTCACAGAAATAATTTTGAATAATAAGCATATGTGGCAGAAACTGAAGCTTGCACTTCTATTGCTCTTGGCCAGCCCAATCACAGAAACGTTTTTGCTCCTTGTAAATACAACAGATACTTCTGACTGTCACAAGATTTGGGGAACTACTGCCTCTGTGGCAGGTCACATAAGGGAAGGACTCCAGTGAGAATCATGTTTTAGATAGCCAATCTCAACCACCAGTACCACAAATGAACATAGAATCATGGGGCTGGGAAGGCAGGGGACCTTATATTATCCTGGTCAAATGGTTGTCCAGTCTATTTTTGAAAACGTCCAGTGATGGAGCATCCACAACTCCAAGAGGCAAGCTATTCCATTGATTAATTGATTAATTAATTGATCTAGAAAGAGTACAGAGAAGAGCAAACAAAGATGATCAGGGGACTGGAGGCTAAAACATGTAAGGAACGGTTGCTGGAATTGGGTATGTCTAGTTTAATGAAGAGAAGGACGAGGGGGGACATGATAGCTGTGTTCCAGTATCTCAGGGGCTGCCCCAAAGAAGAGGGAGTGAAGCTATTCTCCAAAGCGCCTGAGGGCAGGACAAGAAGCAACGGATGGAAACTAATCAAGGAGAGAAGCAACCTAGAACTAAGAAGAACTTTCCCGACAGAACAATTAACCAGTGGAACCACCTGCCTCCAGAAGCGGTGAATGCTCCAACACTGGAGGTTTTTAAGAAGAGACTGGACAGCCATTTGTCTGAAATGGTATAAGGAGGCTAAAGCATATAAGGAAAGGCTGCTGGAGTTGGGTATGTCTAGTTTAATAAAGAGAAAGACGAGGGGGGACATGATAGCAGTGTTCCAATATCTCAGGGGCTGCCCCAAAGAAGAGGGAGTCAAGCTATTCTCCAAGGCGCCTGAAGGCAGGACAAGAAGCAACGGATGGAAACTCATCAAGGAGAGAAGCAACCTAGAACTAAGGAGAAACTTCCTGACAGTGAGAACAATTAGCCAGTGGAACAACCTGCCTCCAGAAGCGGTGAATGCTCCAACACTGGAAGTTTTTAAGAAGAGACTGGACGGCCATTTGTCTGAAATGGTATAGGGTTTCCTGCCTGAGCAGGGGGTTGGACTCGATGACCTCCAAGGCCCCTTCCAACTTTACTATTATTATTATTATTATTAATAATAATTGTTTTCACCATCAGAAAATTTCTCCTTATCGCTCTTTAATAAGCTTCCACTCACTATTCTTATCCTGCCATCTGGTACTTGGGAGAAGAGGTCAATCCCCTTTCTCTGTGACAGCTGCTCAAGTACTAGAATACAGGTATCATGTCCCCCCCAATCCTTCTCTTCGATAGGCTAGACATAGCCTATCAACATTCATCTGATTTAGCCTCCAAGCTCTTTTTCAACTTTGTTGCTCTTCTCTGCACACTTTTTAAAGTCTTAGCATCTTTTTTGCATTGCTCAAAGAGGAAAGGGGAAATAAAAGCTGCTTCTTAATTACTAAAAGGTCTCATATCCTCTTTTATCCAATTGCAGATAAGGGATCTGAATTTGCACCCGTTGCTTTTCCAGGGATATTCTCCCCCTGTTGGAAAAGCTTAGGTCTATTGTATGTCTCACAGGTAGGGCGAAAGGGTTTCTCTACTCCCGTGCAGGCTGTAGCAAAATGCAGTAGGCATTCACAACGAGAAGGGAAGATGATTGGGCAACTGCATGGAAGACCAGTCAAAGAATGTTAATTACAGGTTTTAAGCAACTTGTTTGTTTTTTCTCTGCTGTGGTCTCAGTGCTGTCATATTCATGGAAGATTAGCAAACTGATCTTCCCACAGGAAGATGCTCTGTCGAAATTTGTAGGATTTGTTTTGGCATCTTATATCCATCTTTTAAATGCCTTTTAAATATATGTGATTAATTTTAGTTCCCAAGAGGAAGACCTGTAGCGGAATTGTTGAGCATTCTTTAGCAAATAAATTACTATGGTGACTGCAAAGTAAGAGAGCTAAGAATAGAAACAGAATCAGATCAAATAGGTGCTCAGCCAAACATCCTCTTTCATATGAATGCAGCCAAAATGGTCTGGGGTAGAACAGGAGAAAAAGGGTGATTCCTTTGAAGCTCAAGGTAGCCTAAAACCATGATGACTTGTGTGATCCTTGATCCATCTGTCCTTCTTTATACAAGCTGATTCTCTTGCAGATCTGCCTAAGTGAATTGTTAAATAGAACGCTTGCCTCCTACAGTTGTGGGTGCCTCATCACTGGAGGTTTTCAAGAAAAGATGGGACAACCATTTGTCCAAGATGTTACAAGGACTTCTGCCTCACACCATCTTGGACAAATGAGGGTTAGACTGGAAGACCTCCAAAGTCCCTTCCACCCTATACGATATTTCTATGATATTTGTCATAGAGGAAAAGACTTCATAGAAATGAAGTCTGGAACGGGCTCAAACCAACAGTGGATGATCTGCTGATAAAACTGGATAAACCAAAACTGTAGGACAGCTTAATTTTCCTAGGATGCATCTTTGACTATTTCAGAAATCGTATTTTTGATCCAATAAAGTATGCAGTCCTTAGAAGTTCTGTTTTCACCCCATTTTTTACTGGGTCGTCAGAAGGGAGTAGGGGATTCTAGAAATATGAAAGGATGGACCAACGAACCCAATCAACTAGCCAAAGTGAGTGATGTTTTCCTCTAAAGTGTAAACCTCCAAGAAAAAGAGCTGGAGAGAAACAGTGGCTGAAAAAATCAAAAACTAGGAGACATTTGGGGAATCAGGACTGAGAAATGGGACAGTTGGACCTTCTCTTTGTTTTTTGTTTTTTCCTTCCTGAGCTCTCTATCAGAGTTGTGAGTCAGGCTATATATGTATAATGAAAATGGCAACATACTTACGCACACAAACAGGAGTCTTCCCGGACCACTGGTGATCTTGCTGGCAGATGCGAACTGACATGCCGATGAGCCGGAAGCCAGGGTTGCACTGATACACCACACTGCCACGGTAACTGTAGTTCTCGCCATTGATCTGGCCATTGACAATAGAACCTGGTTCACCACAGTGACCAGCTGGAGGGAGAAAAAAACAGGAGGAGGTGGGGAAAAAGAGAAGGCAGAATGAGTGATAGTCCAATGTAGAATGAAGCCTTCCTGGATACCTATGTACCTTAAGAAAGGTACTACAAATTTTGCCTTAATTCAGAAGGTTCTTAAAACAACATAAAAGCAAAACCAGAAGTTTTTCTTTTAGGGATGTTGGATAAAAAGCTTGAAACAATATTTGGAACATTGTTATTCTACATGCTGACGGTGGCGAGGAACGGAAAGAAATTTCCACAATGGAAGCATGGATGGGAAAAGTGTAGAGTTGGCAACATTAATTATTTTAATTAATGAGAAGAACTTAGCCAGTTTTGTTTCCACTTGGAAACCACTTCCAGATTTTATGCCCCAAATTTTAGGTCTCTAAAAGTACTTGTCTCCACATTGCTTATGTGTGCATCATCTCTAAACCTCTTGATATGACAACAAGATAAGATTTCTCTTTCTTTATACGGGTGCTGAGTCAACATTGTCAAAAGACTGCTAAACTTATTCGGTTTTTAGATATTTATAGGGTTTTTCATCTACTGTTATAGTGGATGAAAAATCCTATAAACATCCTAAAAACTACTAGTATTTTTTAAAAGATATGTTCAATTATATCAGGTTTCCAAAGATGGAAACAGGCAACTCCAACAAGGAGAGAGAAATTGAAAAGTCTTTGTATGTATTAAACAGTTACAAAGCAAGGATAAAAGGAAGAACAGCAGCAAGAATCCATTGCAGTTTTCATTAATTCTGTTTATTAAGACTATTCAAGACATGTCCCCATCTGGAACTGATAATAAAGTGTAAAATAAGGTTTAATTTAACCAAAAGCAACATAAAAGTACTTTTTGGTGGCAAGTGGCCTGTAGGATACAGTATTTCATTCTTCAGCAAGAAGAAAAAAAGAAATTTATGCAACACATAAATTAAAAGCAGCTGATTAAAACTGTCCCTTATACATTTATCAACTGAAATTTTGGTGGATTAATCCACTGCTTGCAAGTCTAGTTCTACCACTTTCTAAAAATGGGTGCAGAAACATCCTCTGAATGGTCCCCAGGTCTCCTATTTGGGATTATGAATGGCCCCCAGTTGATCAGGTTAACAGTAGTCCTATACTCACCCAGGCATGTCACTTCTAGTCCACTCCAAAGGCCGTTGGCCATACATTCTCGCACACGAGAACCCACTAAGGTGTAGCCGCTATTGCAGGAGAAGATGGCAGTAGCTCCATAAGTGGTTAAAGTCCCAATCCTGTTTCCATTGGGTGGCATGGGCAAGTCTCCACAGGAGATGACTAAAATTAAGACACACACAAACAAACTTAGGGTACTTAGCAAAGGACACTAGGACAAAAGAGAGCTCATTGGTTCTTCAAACTTGGCAGTGTATATTACAGTAATTTGTAGATTGCTCAACCATCCTTAATTTAATCAACCTCAAATGGCTAGTTTTGTAGAACATAGGATGGAGGATTTTGTGGCACTCACTAAATTGCATCTTAGTGAGTTGTCAAGAAGTGACTAGCTCTTGTGAGTATACAACTCCTAAGCCAATTTTTACGGATTCCCAAATCCTCCTGCTTTACAAAACTTTGGCAACAAAAGTGAGACTTAAGGCATCATGATTTTTTTTATAAGAAAATAATTTTAGCTATAAAATTGGTGTGCTAGGTATTATTAAATGATATATCACTAAGAATGTATTCTGGAAGCTTTTCCAACTATATAATTGTTTTGGAACAGAACTGATTCCTTATTAACTATTTCTATATTTATTTATTATTATTTTTTGTCTGTTACCCAGTCCCAAAGTCTGTGGAAGGCTAACAATCTCATAATAATGTAAAGCAGGGTTTCTCTGTAAGATGATCTTACAGCTGCTGTGTCAACGTTGCTAACATTGGATGTTCTTGCTTTGACAAAATATGAAGAGGCAGCCACTCTCTGTATAAGCTGTGTGGTACTTTTAGAGTTAAATTAGATGATGCTGGGAGGGGAGGAGAAAAAATGTGTATGGGGATTAGTTAAGATAAGAAACCAGGGCTACAGAAGGGAAACTTTGCCCTTCAAACTGATTGGAGAATGTGATTTATGACTGCAAATTAGAGGAGGGAATTATGCTTGAATATTATGTGCTCAGGGGAGGGGAATTCAGATCTTGGCATCCACCATGCTGTGCCGACACTTTGTTTCACGATTAAAGACTTTTTAGGATAAACAATGCCTGAAAGTTCTTTGAAGTGTTTTGTTAGTCAGAACCTTGACATGCTGAAGTTGAGAAACATTGATGTAAAGGGCAATGGCTACCAAAAATCCTAAACCTCCATCCTCCAACATGCCTAAACAGAACACAATCACAATATACATTAACCTTTCCCCAAGCATAGGTTATATGATCACAAGCTTTATCTTTGGTCATGACATACCATCCTTCTGAGTCAAATGAAACAAGTAGTTGTTGACTGTATCCTAAATGCCCAGGACGGATGAAGCTGACCAGAACACCAAGAGAGTTTTGGAGTGGGGACACCTATTGAGAAAAACCTACTTTCTGATGCCTTGACAGATGACAATACCATAAAGATGGGACCTGGAAGGCGTTAACCCTGTCTGATTTTGATCATTGACTTTGCTTGTCAAAAGGTTGCCAAAGGGGATCACATGACCATCATAAATATGAATCAGTTGCCAAGCATCCAAATATAAATCACATGGCCCTGGGTGTTATGTCTGGCCTCTCATAACTCATTAATATCCACGTAAATATGTCTTTAAGAGGTTTATTTAATACATTTCAAAAGAATTCGTTTCAAAGCAAGCTGCTGGCATTATGTTGGCCTGAACGGCCAAATCAAATCTATTTACATTTAGATAAACATGCTCTTCTCCTCCTACATCCCAATTAACTTACTTTTCTTCTTTATCACATTGTCCAAGAGCTCATTATCCTTCGATAGGTTTTCAAAACACCAGAATACTGAGTTCCAAAGCACTGCCAAAGTTTTCAGCCCACTCTTTGATCAACGTTGCTCGTGACAAGGGCGTAGTCTACTTCCCCCCTCTAATATAGTGTCCGATATGTCACTTCCCCAATTACTTCCTTTTTCCAGTTAACTGACACCTTCGCTTATCAAACCTTCGGAACCTCGGATTAATCCATTTATCTTCTTGTTCTAAATCTGACTCATCATTTTGAGAATCTGATTCAGAATGCATACAAAGCTCTTCATTATCTCTCTCAGCTGCCGGGAGGGGAAACCACCCAGAGGGGCCTGGCTGCTGATCCTCGGCTGCCGGGAGGGGAAACCACCCAGAGGGGCCTGGCTGCTGATCCTCGGCTGCCGGGAGGGAAACACATTCAGAGGAACCTGGCTGCTGATCCTCATCCTCTGATACTTCCCAAGCTGGTCCAGGGACACTCACAACACTGGGTATGCTGCAATGGTCATAAGTGTGAAAAATGGTCATAAGTCATTTCAGTGCAATTGCAACTTTGAACAGGTTTGTGGGGGGGGGTTGGTCATCAAGTTTTTGACACCTTGCTAGGTGGTACTCGAATATTGCCATATTCTAAAAGTGATACTATCGGTGAAAAGGTTGAAAAGCCGTGACTTGGATGACTTCATTGTTAAGGTGACCGTTCTTACTTATGCTTTCTTTGAAAACATTTGTTTTTATGATATTTATTTTTTAATCTGGAATGTATATTTTTGTATTTCTTGTTTTTATAAACTGCTGTTCTTCAATCGTTGTACAACCCCACCCTCCCAGTGTCACACTATCCTCCCCGGTGCACACACTGTTTTGATTTCTCACACTCACTTCTACAAGTTGGCATGGGTTCTCCTATGCTCCATTTCCCATTCGCCTGGCAGCCGATGACACGAAACCCAATGTAATAATAGCCTGGGTCGCAGATCAACATGAGCTGTGCGTTATACTGGTACTGGGTCTCATGAATCAGCCTCCATCTCCCATGTTCCACAGCAATGCTACTGATGTCAGGACAGCTGACCGCTGAATTCAGCAAGAGATGAAAAGAGAAACAATCTAAGTCCAACTAAAAACTCATCCACCTGTCCATTCTAGCTGAGAACGGCCAGCTGAAAGCTATAAATAAGAGGAGAATGTTGTATTTGTCATTGTCACTGTACAGTCTGAACTGTTTTTTTTTTCTAAACTGGTGGTCATTTAAAAATGGCCCCAAATGTGTCACAAAGCTGAATGAAGTTCGGATACAAATCTTTGAGGCAACACTGAATGATTTCCGAACAAGGAGAACGATGAACCTGGTAACTAAATGAAATGTCAGTATATATAGGAGGAAAACAGATGGGAAGACAAGTCTATTAAAGGTGTTTAGCAGTGTCAGCTAGCAATGGAGCCTCCACCTTCTGATTTGCATATGAAATAATAGAAATAATTAATATAAGAAAGAGTTATACCTGCGTGGAAAACTCTGTCTCAAGGAAACTAAAGAACAGCCAAAGTTGGGTACAAAAGTGGCTTTTAAATTGCTCCACTAAAACCATGGACAGAATTATCTGGAGAATGGTTTCTTTGATTTTCTCAATGTAGGATCTTTCCTTCAGCAGCAGATTACCAGCCCAGTTAAAAAAAAGTCCAGCAGAAGGATTTCCCTCATCAGATCTTTCTTTGGGCTCAGACAAACGAAAATATCTGGCCCTCTGGAGCAGGAGATTTAGATTTCTATACAATATCCTCTTTCTAATTTTCCAGAAGGCATCTAACTAAGCAACTGTTGTCAAGAGACTAACCAATTTAGGTGGTCTTTTAATTCCAACACAATAAGCTTCTGGTTGCTTTTGAAATTATTCTGGATGCTTATTAAGACAAAGGCATCATACATCTTTAAAAAGAGACAAAGAATATTGAAGATTGAAGGTGAACCACATTAGACTCACCCACACATGGAGAAGGATTATTGCCATTGCTCCACTGTCCAGTAGCCAGGCACTCCACACTGGAGTTATCTTGGGCGTGGAGGTGAAAGCCCTCTTTGCACTGGTAAACTGCTTTGTTGCCCATGGTGTATTCCTTGCCAAAAATAACCCCGTTCTTCGGAGCTCTAGGAACTCCACAGGAGATTGCTGGGAAGGAAAAGTCAAGACATGTGATGGCTTGCATTCACACAAAGTCTTTGCTTCCATAGTTAGCTGTGCTCCAAAATCTAACCTGTTTGCATTATCTGGAGCCTTCCCTATCCAAGGCATATAAGCGATATTCCCAGTAAATCATAAGGATGCCACAAGGACATGCGTGTTATGACATAACACAAATGCTGCAAATGTATACCTGATGTCTTGATGCAGGTGAAGATATCAGGGTGGCCTATGTCTAATGTAGTCATCACATATGTGTTGTGATGCTTGTCACCACACGTGGCATGATGCATTCTTTGCCTCCCCAAAGCTCTGAAGACCCTCATATACTTTCCCCAACCTCGTAGGACACCCATGTGTATACAAGCATACTATTTGAATTTCTCTTTGCAAAACATACAAATACATTTCAGTGTGACTTCTTCCAAATGAGCCAATGATAAAAGCAAATAAATTAATACACAATCCCCATAGAGGGACAACATTTGGACTGAAAAGCCAGCTAATTTCTGGACAATATTGATTGAGATTATGGTTCCTTATGCTACTTGAGATCTATCTTTGAAGGCAATCAGAAACCCCAGTTTATACAACTGCTTGCAAGATGACAAGGAAAATCAGTTGATGTTGGATTGTTGGGCCACCCTTAACAGACTAAAGGTCTGTTTATGGTTTGGGCCCAGATTACTCATACTTTGTCCTCACTTTGAGATTGGCTTCCAAATTCTTTGTACAGATTCAAGGGATGGGTCCTTGATATGGACATTTTTATCCTTACTGAAACAGATTAAGACCTGCCAATTAAGTTCTTCAAACAAATGTTAAGAACTATATATACTTGGATTTTTTAATTTGATGTTTACACTTTTAAATGTTGGGTTAGAATTGGTAGTACCTTTATTGTTTTTGTTGGTATATCTTAAGATCATATTTAACTGTTGTTTCTTGTGCCTTAAGTCTAATAGTGTCATTGTTCTGATTTTATTTAGATGATCCATTTGTTTTGCAGATTGGAAACTGCCTTGTGAGGACCTGCATAATCCTAAAATTGGCATATTTTAAGTAACATGTTTTTAGCCTAAAGCAACCATTTACGAATCTATTGTCTTTGTATAGATAACTCATCACTGAGAAGTTAGAATATTTATATTTTTTTAAATGTTGTAATAGCAATTTAGCCAGTGACCTGCTGAAAGTTCATTTCAATTAAATGAGCTCAAATCTGTGGACGTACCTGGCTATCTTTTCCCAGGATGCATTTGCCTGCAAGCTAAGTTGGGAGGTCTACAGCCAGCAGAATTGTGATTAGGGATCTGTGCTTAAAAACAAGCCAAAGTAAAAATGATAAGCTAAAGCTAAAGCTGCAGCATAAACATCCAGATAGCATTTAGATTTTTTAAAAAGGCCCTTCATGAGAAAAACAGAAGAATGAATAGTAGGCTGGAGAGGGATTTTGAAAGAACAGCCATAGTAGATGGTGAAAGAAACACTACAGTGATAGCACAATATGAAGGTCTAATTTATTACAGCAGAGCCTTCATAATCAAGGACATAGGCTCCT